>PVJA010001811.1:0-118396 GCA_004027025.1 Myocastor coypus
GGGTGGGTGGGTGGGTGGATGGCTGGATGAGTGGGTAGATGGATGAGTGGGTGGGTGTATGGATGGGTGGGTGGGGTGCTTGGGTGGATGGATAAGGACAGATGAGGACCTGACTGGGTAGATGCAAGCTAGGAAAGCCACTCTGATTCCTGCCAGGCTTGGACACTGTGTTGCGTAAGCTCCCCACGGAGAGTGTCTGTCACGTGGGGTCAGGATCTCCTGAGACTGCTGAGCTCCCAGGCTCCACGTGCCGTCCCGAGGTGTCTGTCTGACTGTCCTTCCTGGGGTGCCGCTCCTGAAGTCCTCACCGGCCTGCCGTCTTCTCTGCAGGCTTGAAGCAGCCGGCTTCCTGCGCACAGCCGGTTTTCCAGCTGTTCTCAGGGGCACCATCAGTCTGAGAGCAGAGCAGGAGCCACTGGGATGAGAAGCGACCGCGAGTCTCATTTGCCCTGTCACTGGACACTGACTCCCTTCCTTGCGGATCTGTACTCTGCTGTGTGCTCAGCAAGGACTTCACTGTCCCTAAGTCATAGCAATTCTTCTTTGTTGTGTCTGAGGACATGTGTCCTTTGTCCTTCCTCACACGCTGCTGAGATGTGGAGATTCCGTGGCATCAGTGCACAGGCTCTCTGCTGGGGGCTGACAACTCCTACTGAGAAACTCTTTGTTTTACAAATGGCAATTCTTTTACGCGCTCCTGTCTGGATTGAAGGCTTCTTCCTGGCTTTTGTGAGAAAGCAGCTGGTGGAGTGCTTGTCACTTTTGCCTCTCTGTCTTACTAGAAGGTGTCACTCAGCCCAGCCCCAGCCAGTGTCTGTCAAAACCTGAAGCACTGGGTGGGGATTTAGCTCAGTGGTGCAGCGCCTGCCTGGCAAGGGTGAGGTCCTGAGTTCAATTCCTGATATAATACAAAACAACAAAGAAAAAAACAAAACAAAATGGGGGATAGAGGGCAAGACCCAGGGAAGAAGGTGACAGCCAAAGAGTCCTGGGGACAGGTGCCCAGGATAAGCCAATGTGGCTGCAGGAACCAAGAGGGAAAGATTTTTATCCCTCACAGAGCTTGGAACCAGAAAGCCATTCCCAAGTAGCAGAGCACTTACACTTACTGGAATCCTTTTGGAGAAGGTTTGGGAAGGAAGGTGAGGGCATTGCTAGGGCCTGAGGTAACTGGGGCTCAAGGGGCTCTGCCATATTGAGGAGACAAGGGCTCAGAGAGGAGCCTCTGGGTTAGTAACTTTTAGTCACTATAACCACAGACCCAAGATAACTAACTTGCATTGAAGAAAAGTTGACTCTGACTCACAGCGCTGGACAGGGTAGACTCACACTTCGGGGTACCAGCTGGAGTGTGGATAACTTTGGCAGGGAAGGTATGAGGCAAACCCACTTGGAGAGCTAGGGCAGGAACTAGAGGAGGGGGGTTGGGTCCTATACCCAGGAGACACGCCCCCAATCTGTCCCTCCATCCTACCTTTTAAAGGGTCCATCACTTCCCAGTAGTGCAATGCTGGGCACCAAACATTGTGTGGCTGGGCCTTTCGGGGACTCGTATTGCTATGCCCCAGAATTGCCAGCAGCAACCTGAGGCAGGAGGAGAGCAGTTGTGGGGTCGGGGAGTAGGAGCAGAGTAGAGTTACAGGCCACAGGAGAGTCACAGCGGCACCCTGAGGATTCAGCGGACGCCTCCTGTGGGTCTGGGGGACTCTTCTGTGGGTCCACAGGAGTCTGAGGCACAGAGCACGAGGCTCACACAGAGCGTTCCCTTCACCTCCACACGAGCAGTGACTCCGCCTCCCTCCTCTCCTGGCATGCATCGAGAGCCAGGTGGGAGAGGACCGGAGGGTCAGGCAGGCACAAGTCCACCATGGTGCTGCTTGACCCCAGGCTGACCTGAGGCTGCGCTCTGCTGCCAGGATGCCCAAGGCCCCAGGGCCTTCCTGCGTTTCTGTGCCCAAGCCTTTTATCAGGTGGTGGGCAACAGTCCACCACTCTGTGTGGGGACTGTACAGGGACTTGTGGGGCCAGGTGGGGATCAGGAGACCGAGAGGGGAGCAGAGGGATTCCTTCTGGTGCTGCCCTCTCCTCCAATGACTGGAAACAAAACTGGCAGCAGGGAAGAGGAGGAAACAGTTCCTCCCCATAGTGGAGCCCATTCTCAGGCTGAGCATGGCCTAGCCTGGGAACAGGATGGGGTCAGGACTAAAGTTGATTCTTGAACTGAACAGAGATGGTGCTGGGTGGTAGCTGCAGAAGCCAAGAGAGGCGGGCAGGGTTTTCTTTCCAGATCAGAGGGAGCCCCCCTGCCCAAGCCTTGCTCTTGGGGTCCAGTGCTGCAGGCTCCAGGCTGGAGAGGCGGACAGGTTCTTGCTGCTGGCAGAGGCCCTGGGTGTGTTGGTACTGGGCACAGTTACCCCACACTGGCACTCTCCAAGCTCTCTGCTCCTGGAAGAGGGTCAGTGAGGTATGTGGGTTGTAGGACTCTTGAGGTCAGCAGGCATGGCCAGAGGTGGACTTGCTAGGGACAATAGGACCCAGGACAGGAGCAAAGGTGCCCCGAAAGCTTCTACCATCTCTGCACCATGGACGCGGCCAGCTGTCCTTATTGCTGCACCAACTTTCAGGCAGGAAAACCTTCTGTACCCTCCAGCAGGGCCTGCATCAGAGCCAAGCCTCTGACCGCCTGAGATGCTGGTCACAGAGGGTGTGGGAGGACACAGTGTCCCAAGCACCAGGTGACCTGATACCATGCTGCGACCCACTAGGGGCAGTGTGTTCAGTCTAGGGCTTGCATTAAGCAGCAGCAGCTCAGCAGCAAACTAAAATCTGACAGCAGCTGGGAAGGAAGGTGTCAGGATAGCTGTCTCTGAGCAGCAAATTTTATGTATGTTTCTACAAGTTTTCTGAATTTTCTATAACGGTGATGAATTTCTTTGTGAAGAGAAAAAAATTCTTTCCTTTTAAAGGGTCTTGATTAATAGGATGAACACTGAAATTTATAAGCCACAGAGACTCACAGTCACGGCTCTATGACAGTGACTGGGCCATGTGCCCAAGCGGTGACTTCCTGGCAGTGCAGACGGCTTGGAGCGGCCTGTGGGTGAGACACAATCATTTGCTGGCCTGAAACCAATGACTCAGGAGCTTGGGTCAAGAGCACTCAGAAAACGGCTCGGCTGATGCTTGGGTCAGGGCAGGGCCGAGCCTGGGTGTGCGGGCTGCATCTATTGGGCTCCAGCGCCCAAAGCTAGAGTGGAGAAAAATTTTAGTTGTCTATTTGTTAATTCATTAAAAATTAAATAACGAAGCCCTTCCATTTTAGACTGATGCCTTATTTGGTATGCAAAATATAGCTATACTTTTAACACCAAAAAAGGAAAGGAGCACTTTTCAGAAATAGTATTTTCACAAATGTCTTTAATGTCTGGCTAGATCTTCATTTCTGCTTCTGTAACTGCTCTGTTATATCGTGTATGAGTTGATATACAAAGGAAATCTGACATCAATTTACAGTGAGAAAAATGAATTTGTAGTTAGAAAAATTCAAGACAATTTTGAGAATAATTGCAGTCATTCTTTGATACTGTAGTAAAACTTGACCTGCTGGTGTCTTGATTAGGTGCAAGGAGGGCCTGAACCACACACATTTTTCTTTACTCCTACATGAAAGTCCGCTGGTCCATCCTGCATTTGAACAGATTTTTAAACTATGATTTTGTAAAGCCTCTGTGTTCATTTGGAAAATACTGCCTCACTAGTTCATGGGTCTCAGCAAAGTAGCTGCCTCTCATGATATCAAGAACCCATCTGTGAAAAGCACCACTGCTCTGTTGGAAAAGCCTCTGGGGGTTGGGCTGCAGGGTGCTCCGGGGCAGGTCTTCCAGACTCCGACTTGGCGCTGGTAGATGCCCACCTGCGCGTTGGAGCCGGTCCTGGAGTCACTCTGCCTGACTCAAGCGCCACTTCCTTCTGCGCCAGGCAGCTTTTGCACTGCTGGGGCTCAATAGCAGGTGCCCAAGCTAAGGGAGAGGTTGGATTTGGGTTGTGTCTGCAGGACATTCAGTCCCTGGCCAGCAGGCTCCAAGACAGAGACATCGTGGTGGACGGCTGCGGCAGGCAGAGCCGGTTGGCCATGGCGAGCAGAGAGTGGAGCGACGGAGCAGGCAGCCGCCTCGGCAGGAGCCAGACACAGCCCCGGAGCTTCCTCTGCGACTCACTCTGCTGTACTCACAGGTGTCTGCTCCACTGACCCCCTAGGCTAGCGGTGGTGGGACGTTTGGAGCTTTAGGTGATACCGCAGGATCATACCACTGCTCCACCACCCCAGCCTGGCTCCTAAATAACCAACTTGGTAATTAAACTTAACTATCATGTGTCAGACCTTGTCAACTGCACTCCAGGATACATCTCTTCCAACCATACTTAATCTCCAAATAAACACAATTAGTAAATAATTCTGCTTACCATGATACAATTTTCTTAGGTACAACCAAAAAAATAGAACAGTCCCTTCCCTTCCCCATGGCTCTGTCATTTTCAGAACTCCAAGTGCCTTCTGAGACTAAAGGCAAACTGTAGCTGGGAGCCCCTTGTAAAAATGAAAATCAAGGGGCTGGGGAAATAGCTCAGTAGAGCAAGCCCTTGCCTGGCAAGAGCAAGGGCCTGAGTTCAATCTCTAGTCCTGAAAAAAAAAAATCAAAATCAAGTTACACAATCCCAAGGTCAGTGGCAAAAGGTAAACATTCCCACTCTAAAAGGAAGAAATAGGGAGACAGAAAAGAACGAGACCACACCCAGTAGGGCAAGCATCGTGTCCTGAAGTTCCACATTCGAGGGTTCCAGGGTACACGGCAAGGGCATGGCGAGGGCTGGCGGAGGAACTGGGCTTGGCCTGTTTACCGCACGATGCTGGATACACATGTAGGGCAGTCCCCAAAGCCTGCGGATGACTTCCTGTGACAGCTTGAGCAGGTTTTCAGTAGGACGGCCTAGACCTGACGTGACCTGAGGTGCAGGACCCCAACGTGGCCTTCTTGCCGTGCACTTGCTAACCTGAAGCGCATTCAAGCTGTTTGCTTAAATCAGCTGGATAATTGTCCATTGTTAGAAAAAGCTCTGCGACTAACCGTCCAAACTGATGAGGTAAATCCCACCCACGGGCGAGGGGAAGGGAATAAATGGTGGCCAGCTTATGATCCACGCTCTGCACCCAAGCCCCGTCCAGCATGGGATTTTTTAAGCTTTATTTTGTAAAAATACTTTGGTTGTATATTAAAAACTGAATTCCTGGGCTCTATCTAAGCCTACTAAATCAAAATCTCTGGAATAAGGCCAAGGAACCCCAATTTCATTTATTCATTTAATAAATGTGCACTGAGGGACTATTCTAAGCATTAGGAATACATCCGTTAATAAAATGAACAAGATCCTTGTTATGCAGGTTTTAAATTCTAGGTGGGAGCCAAACTATAGGTAACGTATCAGGCAAGGTAAGTTTTTATTATTGGCTCTTTTCTGGGGGTGGGTGGTGGGTTCAGACAGGCTGTCTGTACTCCAGGCTGGCCTTGAGCTCCCTGTGTAGCCTGGGCTGGCCCCACCTAGTAGGTCAGTAAAGCTCTGGGGTGTCAGGTAACGACTTGGGGTCACAAACGTGCAGGGAGGCTCAGCCCTGGCTCTGGACGGCACCAGCCATTGGCTTGTACTTTACATGGAATAAGGAGGGAAAGAAGCCGGCGCTGCCTTTTGCTTTTCTGGAGGAGCCCTGGACTTTGCCTTTGCATATTTGCCTCCAGGCTTCCTACGCTCTCCTTGGCCTGCCAAGGCAGACCCCTTCGCTTTTCAAAGCCAGAGCTGCACCAGATGCGGCAAGCTTCAGCCCCTGGGCCTCCAACTTGCCCTCTGCCCCCCAGCGTTCAGCTGGCCACTTTGCATCCTGCCATGCAAGCCAACTTAGTGGATCCCTTATGTAGCCATAGGTGTTAATTTTATTGTTTGTTCCTCTGTTGGCTCTCAGGGCGCCCTAACTGATGCACAACACCTTTTGAAAGGACCTGAGCATGTGGGTGTGCCCACGGATGCCCACCCGTGTTGCTCTGGATCAGAATAGGTGAAGGGAGGAGTCTGGAATGGGGTGTGGGCTAGAGCAGGTGATACAGCGCTCTTCCTGGCCCCCAAGGGAAGCCCGGTCCATACACCGACCCGTGTATGTAGAACTAGCCTGTCAGCTGCTACACTTTGTGGAACTGGTCCATGGGATGCCGGCTACTGGTGCAGTGGCAGTGGTCCACGGGCGGCTGAACTCTTGGTGTGGCAGCAATGATACTGATCCACTGGTGGCTGAACTCTGCTGGTGTGAGGCCAGCGGAACTGGCCCAGAAGATGCTGAAGTCTGAGGGACGAGGATGGTGGACCTGACTGCGCGGGCACTGGGTTCTTATGGATAAGGACCATGGAATCGGCCCGTGGGATGTGGTGCTCTGTGGCTTGAGGGCCATGAAGCCTGCTTGTTTTGGTCACTGTTTTTGTTGCAGAGCCACGATATTGAATACCCACAGCTTAAGGGAGGAGAGGTTCACTCTGGTACACATCCACACTCCACGGCCAGCTCCAACTCCAAGGCAGAGATGGCATGGCAGAAAGGTGTAGTAGAAGAAATGTTGCTCAGAGCGTGGTGGTCAGAAACAGACAAAGAAGGATCCAGGAAGGCAGAGCTACCCGCCTCTGTGAACCCACCAGACGGCCCCTCTAATAAAGTCGGCACAGCCATGACCTAACCACCTTCCAAGAGCACCATCTCTGAGTGCCCGAGGCCTTCGGGAACATTTTCATATGAACCATAATGTAGCCCATGAGATGCTGAAGTCTGCTAGTGGAAAGGCAGTGAAGCCAATGTGTGGGATGCCGTGCTTTCTGGCACAAGGGCAAGGAAACCGGTCCATGGGAAGCTGCCCTCTGCCAGTACAACGACAAGAGATTAGTGGGATGGTGCACTCTGATAGAACCAGGACAGGGTCACTGGTCCATGGCATGGTGTGTTCTGGTCAGTGAGAACAACAGACCCAACCCTTGGGGTGCTGCACTCTGCTGGCATGAGCGCAATGCAAGTGGTCCGTGGGATGCTGCCCTCTGGTATAAAAAGATGATGTAATCATCCCTGGGATGCTCAGTTCTTAAGGACAATGGACTGGTCCATGGATGTTATACTCTGCTGGTAGAGGGACAATGCAGCTGGTCTGCAGAATGGTGCAGTCGATGGGAACAATGGCAGTGCAATGGGTTTGTGGGGGGCTACGCTCTGATGGAGCAGGGACAATGGAATGGGTCCACGGGATGTTGAGTTTTGCTGGTCCAAGGATGATGGAACTGGTCCAAGGGATGCTGAAGTCTATTGGAATCTGGACGGTAGACAGATCCCTGGAATGCTGCCCTCTGCTGGAACAGGGACAGTGGAATTGGGCCATGGGTGCTGCCCTCTGATGGAACAAGGACAGTGGAATTGGGCCATGGGGTGCGGCCCTCTGATGGAATAGGGACAATGGAATTGGGCCATGGGTGCTGCCCTCTGATGGAACAGGGACACTGGAACTTGTTCATGGGATGTCGAATTGTTATAGCCAAGGATAATGGAACCAAAGTATGCAGACTGTTCACAGCCCCGGATGACAGTGCCCACAGGGATCCCATCCTGGCCTCTGGCTCTGTGTAGTCCTCTGGATTTGGTGACCACTCCTCATGGGTCCATCTGCATGTGTCTCTAGCCCCATTGTCTTAGTTACTGTTCATTGGTAAGACAAAGTACCTGACACCCACTAGTGAAAGGAGGAAAGGTCTTTTAGCTTGCAGGTTGTAGGCATTTCAGTCTAGTCAGCTGGCTCCAAGGCAGGGTGTCCTGGCAGAAGAGAAACAGTCCACGGCAGGGCAGGCAGGAGGCAGCGAGGCTTCCTTCCTCCTTCCCCTTTTATTACACCCAAGCTACAAGTTCACTGGTTGGTGCTATCCACATCTGGGGGTCTTCTCTGGTAAATCCATCATCCACTACCAGTGGAATGTGAAATCAGTCAGACTAATCTGCTGTCATGCCCATGGTCCGGTCACTTCCAGAAGCCCCACCTATGAGCCCGTGAGGCTTTGGGGCCAATTAGGTAGAAGCTATAACACTCCTCACTTCTACCTCAACCTTACCCCTCTTCCCAGACGAGCTTGTGAGGCTCCTTGAGGGATGTGCCCCTCCTGTAGGTACCGGGGTCCTCCTCGCACTGTGTGTTCCTGGGGAAGTGGTACCTGATCATTCACTTCCGCACTTCCAGTGCGTGACCCAGCGCCTGACACTATAAGTATTAAAGGGACAGACAAGGAACAAAGGTGATGCTCAGGAAGATCAGGTGATTTCGCCAGGCCGAGAATCAGTCGCTAACCACTGTTGCTGGCCGATGTCTAACAGTTGACTCTCAAAGATGAAGAAAACGCGGACTAAGTCTCTGGTTGCTGCCAATTCCCCTGGTGTAAAGCCCCTCCGGGGATGATTTCAAGCTAACAGTGCAGGGCTGGCGCTGGGCACCCAGCCAGCTCAGAGGAGTTGGCACTGGTGCCTGGCACATGCAGGACACCTTGCCCAGACATCAGGTGGGCAGCTCCTCCTGCTGCTGTGGGGTCCAGGCACAGAGAGCTACGGGTGAGGCTGTGGCCTGCTTGCACTGACTCAGAGTGGCAGGGATGCAGGGCAGAGGTCAGGAGGTCGCCCCGGGCTGCTGCCATTCATGCCAGCTGACCGAGGCTGAGCTGTGAGGACCGAGAAGCAAGACGAAGGGGTGCCGAGAGTTCTCGGGCTCCCTGCAGCCATGAGTCACCATGCCCTTGCTGTGGCTGGAACCCACAGGTGCTGTCCCGGGGACCCAGCCACCCTCCCCTCCACCTGAAGGCCTGGGCTCACCCTGGTAGGCAGGGACTCTGCTTTCTCTGTGCTCAGCTATCCTTACCCATGGCCCGGGCATCAGCTGTCTGCTGCCTACCCCAAGAGCCCAGACTTACTGTCTGGCCCAGCAGCAAACCCTGGCTGGGAGTCTGTGCAGGGCTGGAAGAGTAGCGGGGCTGCTAGCGGGGAGGGGAGGTGCAGGCGGGTCAGCCTCCCAGGGAAGCACATGCTCCCTGCTCTGGGGCTCACCCTTCCAGGACTCTGCCCCGGCCTGCACCAAAGGCCCTTGGGTAGCTTCCACCCTACTCTGAGACCAGTTCTGGTTGGCCTTGAGCTCCTGGCAGGCAATGATTATGACACCTGGGACCCACTGTACAGAAGGAAAGGGCCACTTGTTCTTCTGTGTCGTCAAGGTGTGCAGTGGGACATGTGCTTGGTGCTGCTGGCCAGGCAGAGGCACACCAGGGCCACCTCCTAGGGGGCTGGGCAGAGGGTTGCTGAGGCCTTGCCCTGCTCCTCCAGGGGAGGATGCAGAGACCACAGCACCACCAGAGACATCTGTCAGGTTTAAGGCGGAGCCTGGAGCCTGGGGGACATTTGTAGATGGGAACAGAGGGCCGTGACGACCGGCAGCTGTCCTTGTGCGCCCAGCTCCCCAGCCATGCTTTCTGCTTCTGCACTAACTGGATCTAGACACCTTGAGCTCAGAGAAGTGCTTAGAGTCATTCATGAGCTGGAGGGAAGAGCTCCATCTGGAAGGGAACAGGTGCCCCGGTCCTGAGAACCAGCCCACGAGGCCTCCTTCCAGGCTGGCAGGGCCCCTCTGTGGCCCCTTGATGGCTGAATGACCCTGCTGGGCCTGGTTCAGACCTGTGTGTGTCCCCAAGGGCCTGTCCCTGGGAATGGCTGGGGGTGGGTCCAGCCCCCTGGGCCTTGGCGCCTGGCCAGCTGTTCTGGGCTTAGCAATAATAGCGGGGGCCTGGGGGAGCATGGGTGTCTCCTGCGGGCTGTGGGCTGAGCCATCCCTCGGAGGGACCTGCTGGGGCCGGCCTACAGGAGGAGAACCTTCCAGAGTGACTGTGTTTGGGGAGGGGACGGAGGTCCCTGGGGGTACCTGGAGTCCAGGGGCCTGGGGAGGGGGGGTTCAGGCTGAGGGCAGAGGTACAACAGGGCAGTCACTGGGTAGGGGTGCCTCCACTGTGGCCCCGGGAGGCGAACCCTGTGGACCCTGACGGGGGAGGTGAGGGCTGCGGGTGTCCCCACCTCCTGCATTACTGCAGAGCTGAGCACGCCCCACTCAGTGGCTGCCGAAGGGACTAGGAAAGGTGGTGGGGCTGCTGGCTGTCATCTCTGCACTCCGGGAGACTGAGGCGGCAGGGGTGCAAGTCTGGCCCAGTCTGGGCAACTTGGAGACCCTGTCTCAAAATAAAAAACAGAAATGGCTGGAAGTGGAGCTCCACAGGAGGCCTTGGGTTCAGCCCTCAGCTCTGTGTGGTGCCTGGAGGCTGAGGGAGGGAGGCCAGGCAAGGGAAGCAGGGACAGAGGAAGGAGGAGGAGGCAGGGTGCAGCCATGCGGAGCCCCCAGGCTCACATCCACACCCGGGCTGCCTTCTCGAGGACCGGGACCCTGTCTCTGATTTGCGATGACACTCTCCCCAGCTCTGCCCTGGGTGTCTTGGTGCGTTTCCCACATGAACACAAGGCAGTCTGAAGGTCTGAGCTGCCTGTTTATCAAACCAAAGCCTTAGGAGAACAGCTCGGCCCACCCTGGGACCAGCACGCCTAACAAGGCTGAAGGTGTGCGTTGACAGGCATGCTTGATGCTGGGACGGCGTGACCGGGACCCTGAGTGCCTCTGTCCTGCACTCCGGTCTGGGGTGGCCGGGGCACTAGCAGGCCTCTGAGCGGCTGCCCGTGGGCCGAGATATCAGACCCACTCCCCTGCCTGGGTGGCCTCCCACAGTCACTGCCAGGGCCTTGGTCCTGTCTAGAGTGGAGTGGCTCCTGCACTGCCCGGACTGCACCACACTCTTTGTCCCCCAGGATCAGCAGTGTCCCTCTGGAGCGGGACCATTTAGTGATGCAGGTTGGCGTCCCTCGGAGTGGCTTCTGGGATGAGCACGGGGGTGGCTGCTGAGGGGTCTGGATCGTACACAGTGAAGGTCTGTGGGGTCCAGGGCCTGCCTCCCTCCAACACCGCCCGTGACCTCCAGGGCTGTTGGGCTCTGATGAGGCTCTGCGTGGTCCCTCTCTGGGGGCTCGAGGGCGGCCTCATCCTGCCCACCTCTGTGGCCCAGTGGGACAAAGTCCTAGGCCTCCCAGTCCTGGTGCCATGTGGATACCATGTGCCTTTCCCAGGGCTGCAGCACAGATGGAGCTTCCCTGAGTTCCTGGCACTTGGGGCTGGGGTGACCGGGGGCCACCACGTGTTCTCCTGGTGTTGTCCTCTGGCCTCTGCCCAGGTCGGGCCTGACTCCCTGTCTGCAGGACTGGGCAGAGCCGTCCTGCAGTTTTTCCGGCATGGCCAGTATGTGCTCCTAGGTGTCAGGGTGGTTGGGTGGAGGCCCTCAGACCCAGGACACTTTGAGGCTCCAACAGCGGTAGCGGAAGGGTGGCCGTGGGTCCAGTCTCCCTTGCTCCGCTCCTCTGCTGCCCCCCTCCCCGTGGCAGCCCTGTTTACAGGCAGTTGTTTACGGGTGCCCCTGCCGGCCCCAAATGCTTCCTGGTTTCCTGGGCCACCAGCCCACCGTGCCCTGCTCCTCCAGAGAGCCCAGCTCAGATCCTGCACCCAAGCTCCTCATGAGAGCTGTGGCCGATCCTGTCCTCTCAGGGTCCAGGGTGCGCCACAGATGTGTCTGCTGACCAAAAGACCCCAACTGAGTGCTGGATGTCTGCAGAGGTGGCTGGGAGAGGTGATGGCCAGTGTGGGAGCTGGGAGTCGTCACTGTCCTTGAGCTTGTGGGCATCCTGCCTCAGGCCTCCCAGAGTGCTGGGTTTCAGCTGCACGCTACAAGCGTGGTGGACCTCCCGTAGAGAGACAGAGGTGAAGAGATGGAGCCATGTGGCTGCAGTCCGGGCTCCTGCCCACTTTGCAGGCCTGCCAGGAAGTGGGAAGACTGAGAATGTGTGCCCTGCGAGTCGTCCTCTTAGGGAGGTCCCCCTTCTAAGGGCCACAGGACCCCTTGCTGTTGGGCAGCAGTGCAGGGAGACTGGACAGGGGCAGGCGTGCTGCACCCTCTGCCCTGGCCACAAGGGACGCTTCCCGGGATCCCAGACCTGTCTAAGCCCTGGGTCTCCGTGGGTGCGGGAGCAGCAGGACAGACTCTTCCAAACAGAGACCAAGCCTGCCCCCAGCCTTGGCCGCAGCCCCTTTCATGAATATGCATGAGGCGGCCATTCCCACCCCCACCCCCCAGGCACTTATCTCTGGCCGTGAATAGGGTGCTATTGTGGGCAGGGCTGCAGAATTTTAATGACTTGCAAAATATAGTCAATTATGTAAAAAGACATCTTATGCACTTTTTCATGTAAATGAGACAAATTAATTGGTGTTCAGGTTGAGAGTGCCCAGTCCCGGAGGGAGGGGCCCATGGGGCTGTGAAGGAGGCCTTGCCGGAGAGCGAGGTGGGGAAGAGAAACGGAGAAGGTAATTTCTGATCCGTTTAATTAATCTCATCTCTAAACCGCTTGGGGTTTGTAACTCAAACCGTGAGAAAGCTCGGGCCTCGGGTTCTCGCGACTCCACCAGGCAGGGAGGAGCCAGAGAACCTGGGGGCCTGCCCAAGCCCGCTAGGGTGCTGCCCTTCGCCCCGCCTCCCTGGGCCTCGGCCAGTTCCCATCGGTGCCTGAGGGTGGGCGGGTGCTTTGAGGTGTGAAGTCCCGCAAACATCAGTCAGGAGCATGGCGCTGGGACTCCGGCTACACTCCCAGCACTCGGGAGGCTGAGTCAGTTAGGTCGCCTTAGGCTACAGCCTGGCCTACATAGAGAAGCCCTGTATCGTAAAAGAAACCCCAAACAAAACAAAGCAAAACAAAAATAAGTGGCCAGTGGGCAGAGATGAAGTCAGCTGGGGTCCGCCAAGCCGCCCGCCCACCAGGGTCCGCAACAGCCAGCAGGGGTTGGCGAGGGCATGGGGACAGGTTCCTCCGCACTGCTGCCAGTGTCGTGCGGTGTGACTGCGGCAAACGTGTGGGGTTACCGTATGATTCAAGAATGCCACTTCGGGTACATACTCCAGAGGACGGAAAGTGGGGTCTCAAAGGCGCATTTGTCCACCTGCATTCCCAGCAGCGTTATTCACCAAAGGCGGTGACCCAAGCTCCCACCAGGCCAGGGATGGAGAAACAGTGTGGTCTGCCCACACAATGGAATATTATTCAGGCATCAAAAGGAAGGAAATTCTGACCTTGCTACAAAAGATACAGCTTTGAGGACATTGTGCCTAGGGAGCTAAGTTAGCCATAAAAGGACAGACGTGCCTCAGGCTACCTGTGTGTGGCCCCAAAAGAGACAGAAAGTGCAATGGTGGGTCCGGGAAGAGCTGTATGAAAGGCACCGGGACTTTGTGCGGGGAAGATGAGCGTATCAGGTCCAGCCTGGCAACATGGCTGGAATCATCCGTCCACTCTGGGTGCTGCCGCCCCCGCTGAAGGCTCTGTCCTGGCCGGCTCTAGCCGGCCCTGGCCCAGGCCTGCACTGGCTGAGGAAGACCCACCCCCACTGTCTGGTCTCCCCGTGGCGCCCCGGCACAGCTGCCCTCCCTGCCCCCTCCTGGCTGCACCCCCAGCCCTCACACAGTTCTGCTGCCCCCTGCCCTGCCCTGTGCAGCTCAGCTTTCTGAAGCCCCTCATCTCACCCAGGAGGACAGAGAGCTGCTCCCCGAGGCCCCCACCATTCTGGGAACCACTGTGGGAGGCCCAGCTGACAATGGGCTTCTATCTCGGGGGAGAAACCAGACCTGCTCAGCCTAGCACCAGGCTGCCCTACAGAATACTCTTGGGAAGAAACCTGAGCTGCCTGCTGCTGCGGGCCAGCGGGGGGGGGGGGGGGGGGGGGGGGGGGGGGGGGGGGGGGGGGGGGGGGGGGGGGGGGGGGGGGGGGGGGGGGGGGGGGGGGGCTTTGCCCCTGCAGTGTCCTGATGGGCAGCGCAGCTCCCCACCCTCCCCAAAGTGTCCAGAGCCCAGGGAAGGTGGTGGGCTGGATCCCGGAGAACCATGGGCTGGCGGGTGCTGGTGCGACCCCCTGGTCACACTGTGCCAGGGCCTGGGGACAGAGCATGTTCCCCTGTGGGCCTCACAGCCACTCCAGCATGCCATGGAGCCTGGGCACAGGGCCAAGCTGGCACTGAGGCACCCAAGGAGGGGCAAGGAAGGGGTGGTTCTCACCCCCTGTGCAGTCTGTCCTTGGCTGTACAGGAGAGGCTGGGAGTCAGAATGGGAACTGCTCAGCACAGCCTGGCCTGGGCTCAGGCCATCAGGGACAGGGCTGCCACGTGGGCCAAAGGGACCCAGTGACCGCCCAGCTGGGTGCTGAGTGTGGACGGCCCTGGTCTCCTCCTGCTTGCTGCTTCTGAGCATGACACTGCCACGCCCAGGGGTCACAGACAGACCCCAAGAAGAGGCCTCAGAATACACGGGAGAAGTGAGCAAGGATGCAGCTCTCAGGCCGTGGCCTCTCCCAGCACTGCCGGCACCTGAGTGGCCCTGAAGCCAGGTCATTATACACAGCACCGCATTAGCAGCTCGTGTTCCAGCTCAGCACAACCGCCCTGTCAGCAGTGATCTTCCTTGTGTCTGCCACCGGAGCAGGGCAGGGCTTGTCCCAGTGCTGGAGCCCCGGCCGCCTGCCCCAGGGCCTAGGGCTGCCTGAGGTCCCTCCCCGACTCAGGTGCCCTTGGTAACCCTGAGGGGTTGAGGCCCCTGAGCTGGGCCTGCTCCTCTCAAGAGTTCCCCATGTGGGGTCAGGGAGACCCAGGGAAAGAGTGGGGCGGGGGCAGGGGAAGGGCCCTGGAACCTGAGGTGTTTGGAGATATTGGGCCAGGGCCAGGAGCCCATGCTTTGGTAGCTGGGGCCCAAGAAACCGAGGGAGGAGCACCCTGACTCACAGGGCTTCTGCCCCATGGGAGGGTGCAGGTGTCAGTGCCACACACGTGTGCCAGGCTCCTGCGCCATGATGCCTGGCAGAGCCCTGTGGAGGTGGGAAGAGCTCTAACCTGTTTCTGCCCACACCGAGTGCTGGTGGCAGGGCCCCTGGGTTGGGGTTAGCTACCCGTGGGCGTGTCAGAGTGGGCATGTCAGCATGTGTGCCGTGGCCAGCTTCCTGGTTTTAGCTGGACACCTGTGTAGAAGCCTTGTTGTCCTGGGCCCTCTGCAGCTGTGTGCAGCCTCCTGGTCCACACACCTGAGCAGCTCAGACAGAGCCGTGAGCCGAGCTTCCGCGTGGCGTGGGATGCTCCCGGCTGCCTCTGCTTTTGGGCCGTCGTCTTTTGCTTCATGACAGTGGGGTTGATGTCTTTTGTATGCCGCTAATGTTTTGTGCTTAACTGTCACAAATGTTTCCTCACCCATCCAGGCGCTTGTCTAGTCAGGGGAAATACTCCCTGGAAGACGTTTTCAGCCGAGGAAAATCTTGAGTACCCTCAGGCCTGTCAGGGCTGCCCTCTGCCCATGGGGTCCGAGTCGCGCCACTCTGCCCACAAAAGCAGAGGGTTCTGTTGGGTGGTGCTCAGCCAGCCCTCCAGCTGGGGCATCCTTGCCACGTGTCCCTCCTGGGCCACTTCCTGTGTGACCAGGAGGCCCCTGTCTCCTTCCTGCTCAGCTAGGAGAGGACAGCCTGGGCTCTGTTCTTGTGCCATTCCTGCCAGCACCAGGGCTCCAAGTCACATGGGGTGCCCCACGGTGCCTGTCACCCTGTGGACAGAGGAGGACCATTCTGCACATGTGGGTGGTGCTCTGAGTCCCCGAGGGTGGCAAACGTGTCCCTGATGTGCCTGAGGGAGGTGGCCAGGTGGGGCTCAGAGAGGGGCTGCCGGCTGGCTAGAAACGGCAGCCAGACCAGACGGGGAGAAGAGCCAGCGGGGTTCCTTGGCCTGGCTTGCCCTGTGGGAACCCAACTGTTGCCTTCCCGGCTGTGGGGAGAGAGGTAGCCAGGTCCTCAGCCTAAGCCCGGTGAGGGGGGACAGGGTACCCTCTGCCCGGGGCCCAGGATCACAGCTGTGGCATCCTGGACATCATTCTGGATGGAAGTGGCTCTGAGCCAGGCCCTGGGCCAGGCCCCTGCCATGGATCTCAGCTTGCCAGGGGCCCTCCCTGCATGGATATCCACACAGCGCTGCCCGTGGGCTCTGGCCACGTGCAAGAGTTAAGTGCTGCACCCTGAGAGCAGATCCCTCAGGTGTGTGGCTGCTGCTGTTTCAGAGTCAGAAGAATTAGTGCATTTTTCTCTTACGAAGGGGAACTTAAGTCTTTCCTTGATTTTCGTGTAAATCAGTTGTTTTTAAACTGTTGGGAAGCTTTTGGTGCTGTTTATCTGAGCACAACATCCTCATGGAGGACACAAAGCATGCACGTCCAGCTGTAGTGGGTCTCCAGGAAGTGACCCCACACAGAGGTTCAGCACCAGGACAGAGAGCACACTGCCAGTTCCCAGCAGCCTCCTCTGCCCCAGTAAGGTCACCCTCCTGCTCAACCCATCCCCAGGAATTCTGCATGTTCGAAAATGTCCCACCAAGACTGGGCGTGCTGGTGCACACTTGTAATCCCAGGGCTGGGGTGGTTGAAAACAGCAGGATCACTATGAGTCCGATCTGTGTAGTGAGACCCTATAGACCTTGTACGAAATGCATAATAAAAAGAAAAAAAAAGTCCGATCCTCGGAATAGCACGGTAGGAGGCTTCGTTGCATCTTGCAGAGTTCGTGGGATTCAGCTGTGCTGGGACTTTTTCATTCCTCAGTAATATTCTCACGCATGAGTGGACCATACCTGAGGGGGCGGCAGCAGCCTGGGGACCAGGGCATGAGGGCTACGCACAGGTTGGGTTGCCGTGGGCACCGTTAGCAGGCCTCCTGGTGCAACTCCATGGAGCTATTTACACAGCCGCTCAGGGCTGGCTGCAAAGACTCCCTTTCCGGCCGAGTGGCCACCCTGTTCCCCACAGCGGTCGTGCTGTTTTGCACTTGGTCACACGTGCAGATTCGGATGGGCCCAACTCTCCACAGGGCTTCACCCTCTCGCGTTCCAGCCGCGCTCGCCGTGTGCCCTTGCACCCTGCTCCTCTGACCACTTTCTCTCCTGACCCTGGCCTGCTGCTGCACTCCGGTCCCTGGCCCCTCAGTCTCTGCTTTTGAGGTCTTTGTATCCTGGGGGTGTATGGGAGCCATCAGCAGGCAGATGTGCTGCACAGAAATTTGCTTTTCAATCTTCACGGTGTCTTAGGAAATAAGATTGCAGTATTTGAAAGCGACCACAGGAGTGAGTCACAGGGAGGCTTCTCGGCATGTTGGGAAGTCCAGGGTTTGTGGATAGCACAGGAAGTGGAGGGAAGGCTGTGGCTGGCGGGGCTTTGAGCCACCATGTCTGGGGGACGAAGGGTCACACTAGGTCTCGAGCCGGCGGGCCTGGCAGAACTGCTGACCTGCCCTGCAAGCTGCGTAAGGAGGCACCCCTCTTGCTGGGCCTGTTTCTCCAGTTGCACAGTCAGGGTGTTGCAGTGAAACTCTCTGAGGACGTCCTTTTCACCATGCAGCTCAGACTCGAAGCGATCCTCCTGTTTTCAGCCTCCCTAGTAACGGGATTACAGGCACGTGCCACCACATCCGGTCTCAGCGACAAGCTCAGCACGCTGGGGTGGGGCCTCTTCTGGGCCTGTGGCAGTGGACCCTGGGTATCTGTGGCCCAGCACAGTTTCTGCTGAGGGAAGGGGTGGAGCAAGGACCAAGAACCAAGACGAGGGGGGCGGCCCGAGTCAAACATGGATGCCGACACAAGCAGAAAAAGCTCATCCTGAACCCCAAGACCCAGGCAAGCCAGAAGCTTGTGACCCTGATATCATGCCACCTGAGTTCCACCAGCAAAGCCTCCCAGCTGGGCCTGTCTGACCCCAAATTCCATGCTTGGACCAGCCTGGGCGCATGTGGTGTGTGCCACGTTCCTGTGTGGTGATCCAGTTGAGGGTCTGTGTGGTGTGTGACCGAGGGCGGCTGTCCTGGGAGTGGCTCATGGGTGGGGTACAAGGAGCCCTTTGGGGTTCTGCAGATATGACCACCTAGCTGTGGTGGGCGTGTCCAGGTAGGGGTGTGCCCAGGTGTCCCGTCCAGGCTGTGTGCCAGGGTGGTGGGTGTGCCAGATAATCGGATATGCCTGACGTCATGGGCACGTGATGGGGGTTTTCCCCACGCAGCCTCTGCGGAGCCAGAGCTGACTCCACACCCCAGCCAGGGGGATCCGAGTAGTGGTGGTGGAGGAGGGGCACAGGTAATCACAAAGCTGTAGACCTCACGCTCACCACAGATACCCCGCGTCCAAGCGGTGGTAACCTGACTAAAGGTCAGCAGGGACGGGTCTGACCACAGGCAGCAGATGCGCCCGCGGGGCTTCCACAGGGCTGTGCTGATTCAGCACTCAGCATCTCTCCCACGGTGACTCACAGGCTTCTGGGACAGCCTTTAAATGCACCAGTCAACGAACAAGGGGATGACAGAGGGAGGGGCAGTAATGCCCTCCAGTGCCCGCTTCCTGCTGTCTCCTAGTTCCACGGGATCTCACAGTGGCCTGTGGCCTCCTTGCCACAGAAGAATCACCTCTGCCTTCCAGGAAGGAAGAAGCACAAGGAGGAAGGGCAAAAAGCATGTTGCTCTTTGTTGCCAGGAGAATAAAAGCTTCACCTGCAAGCCTCGCCCAGAGGGGAGCGGGGGTGGGGGGTGGGGTGGGGGCGACGGGCCTCCCTGCGCTGCGTCCCTGGGACACAGCAGGTGTCCAACTGCTGGAGCTGAGCGCTTGCTCGCTCTCAAAAGGACACACTGCCGGTCCTTACGGTCCTTACGGGGCTGAGCTGGGCTTTGATCTAGGAGCTCTGTGTTGCCTGCAGAGGAGTTCCGCCGCCTCCGCGGCTGTTTCTGCTCAGCCTGCTCGTTAGCAGAGTGGACCCGGCTCGGGATCACGGCCTCGGGCGATGTGACAGGAAGTCTTGGTATTAAAAATAACTCGAGTTTTAGAGATTATGGGTCTCTATGGATTTCTTTGAGAGTCCTCTCTGGTAATTTATGTTTTCTTAGGAAATTATGTAGTTTATGGAGTTAGGTGAAAAGTTTTCAAAAGACTTGTACTGAGAGCATCCTCTCATGATCTGCAATTGTGTCCTCACATTGTGGGTAAAATGCTACCTTTCCTGGCAGCGCGTACAGTGCTTCCTTCTTTCTCATTTATTGGTGAAGGGAACATTTATTTCTATTATGTTTTAAAGCTCTCCTCTCCTTTTGTCTCTAAGGCACCTGCCCCTGCGGTTGCCCCCTGGTCCTGCCCGTCTTTCTCTGGTTTGCTTCACTGCGGTCTGCTCTGCGTTCCAGTCACGCCTCACCTGCTAGACCTCCCTTCTCTTCTCCTGGCCATGGAAGGGTTTTCTTCTGCTCTCTTAGCTTTCGACAGTGGCATTTGTGGCAGTCGTGGGCTTAGCAGTTTTGTTACAAGTTTTCATTTCTCCTTTGTGCAAAGAGTTAGCATTTGAGAGCTCCCACATGGATTGCTGTTTGTGAATTTTCGCTCACTTACCGATAAATTTGGAAGGTATTGCACTGTGGCCATCAAACCTGGCCCGTGTGATGCTAACATTTTTTAAAAAGAATTTTAACTTTGAAGATGTTTTGGTCCAGGCCTCCACATGGAGCCTCCACCTGCCATGGCGCCTGCGTACCCAAACTCAGGGCCATCTGGTGGGTGCGCCCAGAGAAATCCTATGGGTGGGGCCACTGGCCAGTGGGCACCCCTGAAGTGCAGTTCCTCCTCTAACATGGAGGGGAGCTATGGGCACACCCTGAGGGTCAGCCAGGAACAGTGGTGGGGATGCATCGAATTGTGTTTATTTTTTGACAGTGTCTTTGCTGGCCTTGAGCTTCGGATCCTCCTGCCTCAGGCTTCTGACTAGTTGGGGCTACGGGCATGTGCTGTCCAGCCTGGCTTGCACTATAGTTGTCAGCAGAGAAAGCTCTTGTTGCCCTCCACACCCTGGCATCCCCTGAGGTCCCCTCCCCTTCCTGCAGAAGTGCGCACCGTGCTCTGTGGAAGGCGTAGCCCGAGCCTGCGCAGCCCTGGGCCTTGACTTTGTGGCTCACTGTTCAGTGCGCCTGACAGGTGTCCTCTCCCAGCCTCACTGGAGCAAGGCCTGGTTTTGTTTTTAAACCACTTTTGTGTGCCGGCTGTGATTCTCACGCTGCGCACCATCGCTGCTGCCAGCCGCGTGGCTGCTCGGGTTTCCTTGTCTGCTCTTTGTGTGACGCGAAGGTGATGCTCCTCTGCTCTGCTCACGGCTGCCTTCAGCTTTTAATCAATGTATTTATCCCGTTTCTCTGCTAGCACTGGTAATATTCCCATAATTGTTTTTTTTTTTTTTTTTCTTTTTTTGTCTCCAAGGTAGAATCAGGGCTTTAGCACGCTGCATCTTCTCCTTCCTGTTCTTTCTAAAAAGGCTCGGCTTCTTGAGCCTCATTTTATGAATATATTTGGTGCAGAGCAGAATTTTGCACGACTGGGCCCAGTGTTCGTGTACTACTAGTGCTACACACTGGCTTGGAGAAGCAACTGGCTGGCGCCTCCTGTCCCACCTGCGGCTGGAGCACTGGCCCGGGGCTCCCTGAGTGCTGGCCCTGCAGGGGGTGCAGGACCCTGGGGTGCTCGAGGCCCTCCCAGGCTCTCTGCCTTGGGTGTCTTGGGCAAGGGTGCTGTGCTGTGCAGCCAGCTCCTCCCCAGCACGGGGACCTTCGGGTGGCTTCCTAACCTGGGGCTGGGAGTGCTTCTGGGCCCCCGATCGTGGTTCTTGTGTGTTCTCCTCAGGCTTGGATCCTAGCAGGGCTCTCTGCCTGGTGAGCTGCTGTGCCATTCCTCTGCAGCGCCCTGGCAAGTGGGACACAGGTCTCTGCTCCGGGCCTCTGGGCGCAGGCTGAAGCCTGTGTGGGGGCAATGGTGGCATCTGCTTCTCTGCAGAGCTGACTTGAGGCTCCTTTCTGGGTCTCCAGCTCCCTCCAGGCCCACCTGTGCTGTAACCTGGCTCCCAGACAGCCCCAGTCTCCTGCAAATGTCCCAGAGCCCACAAGGCTGGCCTTGTTTCTCATGGTGCTTCTGAGAGCCTGAAGGCAGAGATCATGGCTGGGCTCTCACACAGCACAGGGAAGGTTGGAGGAAGCCTTGAGCAAACACATGAAGCCAGCAGTGCAGCCTGAGGCAGCAGAGAGCAGCGACCTGCATGCACTTGGGCATGCGGTTCCCCATTGGAGACACGCTGTGGGGCGGGGCCCTGGAGCAGAAGCACATCTGCCCGCTGGAGTGTGGGGACCAGGGGCTCCCAGAGCAGTTGGAGTTGAGGAGGGAAATCTAAGAAAGCGCAGGTCGCAGAGGGAGAGCCCACACCTGTGTACAAAGTCCCTGTGTGCTGTGGTGGTGCACATGGGGAGCTTGGTGGGGCCTTGGGCTGGGGGAACCTGGTGGGGATGCAGGGGCTGGGTCTGCAGGGCAGACACTGCCGGGGTGCAGGGGCTTGGCTGCTGGATGCCCCGAAGGAGCACAACTTAATGACCACATCCTAGGACACGGGCTATCTTTCAAATAAAGGCAAAGAATCCCAAGGAACTCATCTGGGGAGTTTGAGTGAAGCCTCCTTGACTCTGAGAGGGTCATCTAGAGAACTGAGCACTCAGCAGCACAAAACCAACAATCTGCAGACAAAGACAGCAGAACGGATGCCGGGCGTGGTGGCGCACGCCTGTAATCCCAGCACTGGGGAGGCTGAGGCAGGAGGATCAGTGGAAGTTCGAGACCAGCCTGGGCTACAAAAGTGAGCTCAAGGCCAGCTTCAACTGCATAGCGAGACCCTGTCTCAAAAAGACAAAAAAAAAAAAAAAAAAGACAGCAGAACGGGGAGTCTGAATGGCGTCCTGTGGACGACAAAATGTGGTGAATGAGACATTTGCTGGCTGACAAAGAGAGGCAGCCAGCAGCGACAGCAAGTGTGGAGGCAGGTCGGAGCTCGGCCGGAGAGAGGCGGGGTCGTTCAACTCAGTGATTGGATGATGCTGACAGCAGATGCCACGAGCCCACGGCCTTGACGAGCAAGCGATCGGGCGAGTACCCTTCAGAAATCCAAGAGAGGCTGCGCGGAGGGAGGGGAGAGTCAAGGTGAACCACGCATGGGTGCAAGTTCCCTATGGGAATGTCATCTTCATGCATATCTAAAATGTATCGAAAAACCTAGTTAGTGAGACATTGAAAGACAGGTGTGGTGCCCAAGGACTATAATGTCAGCACTTGGGAGGCTGAGGCAGGAAAATCATCCTGAGTTCAAGGCCAGCCTGAGCTACATGGTGAGACCCTGTCTCAAACATGTTTGTTTTTTTTTTTTAAAGAATTGAGGGATTGCCGGGCGTGGTGGCTCACGCCTGTAATCCTAGCACTCGGGAGGCTGAGGCAGGAGGATTGGTGCGAGTTCGAGACCAGCCTGGGCTACAAAAGTGAGCTCAGGACCAGCCTCAACTGCATAGCGAGACCCTGTCTCAAAAAGACAAAAAAAAAAAAAAAAAGAATTGAGGGATATATGCATATCTCAGGATCAGGTGAGGTTTGCCCCAGGAATGTTAGTGTAGTCTAACATTTGAAATCAAGTAGTACAATTAAGCAATTATCACAAAAAGGGAAAATACATTTTCACCTGAATAAACAGGGAAAGGAGCTTGGCCTTACCCACGTCCATGTATGGTGGGAAAAACCCAAACTCACCGTTGGGCGGAGGAAGCCTCTCCACTCGGACAGGGTGTGTGGGCGTGGGCGCTGCGTCCACACTCAGCCGGGAGGAGGACTTGCCCTGCACTTCCGGGCCGGGCTCGCCGGAAATGCGCCCCAAGCTGCGGGCAGCAGAAGAGGCTGTCTTACAGGGCTCCTGACTGTTTACATGGGGGAGCCGAGTCAGTCCTGCTTCAGGCAGAATAGCCGCACCAAGGAAGTCTGCAGGACATGGAGCCCACAGAAATAACCTCTGTGTGTCTGTACACTAGCAGCAAGTATTTGGAAAAAGTAACGTTTAGAACCTGTTAGGGGCTGGGGAGATAGCTCCGAGGCACAAGTGCCTGCTGGGCAAGTGCAAGGTCGTGAGTTCGAACCCTGGTCCCACAAAAAAAAAAAAAAAGAACCTGTTATAAAAGTGTCCAAAATATGGAAGGTTTAGGTACAAATTTAACTGGAAACATCAGGACTACTGTGCTAAAACCCAGAGAGAATTAGAGACGAAAATCAGCAGAGCAGCCATTCAGTCGTGAGCCCCAGTAGTCACTGTCAAAGTGCTCATTTTCTCCAAAGTGACTCCCTGATGTCTCAGTTAAAATCCTGTCATTTTACAGAAACGGCTCTTAATCTGGAAATTAATTGTGTGTGAAATAAATCAGACCCAAGCTTCAATCTCCTCTTCTGTGAGAAACCAGAAGTTTAAGTGAATTAAAGCACAAGCTAAAAGACAGAGGCTGGGAAATGGGAGATGGGTTTTTGCAAAAGGGAGAGGATCAGAGATGGGGTTCGGAAGCGAGAAGGTGGGGGGTATCTGCGCGACTCCCCGTGAGGAACCGAGTCACTCTGTGCTGAAGACACAGATGAGTAAAAGTAAAAAAGGGAAAAATGAAATTAATTGTCTGGGATTAATGTGAGAATCCCAGGCACCCTTGCAGAATGACACTGCCTGCCGGAGGATGGCCACAGCATGTGATGGTGGACAGGGGTGGGTGGGGCAGCCGCCCACAGGGTCAGTATGTGGGTGTGGGGGGGTCTCCCAGAGGTGGACTTCATAGCACATCCAGTTGGCGACTTTTACTGCAAAGGCCCAAGCAGCAGCGTCGGGGCCGCTGTGCGCTACGGGATGCTGGGGCCCTTGGACTGGTTTAGCAGGCGCCAAGGTGGACGGGGACATCTCAGCCAGTGGTGCCAGGCGCTGTGGGGACACAGCAGGTGGAGACGTCGCCTCCAGCCCCCCTCACAGAGCTGCCGGCCACCGTACAGGCACTCAGCCCCTGCCCCTGTGCAAGCAGGCCGGGCTCTGTGTCCCTAGGATAGAAGCACATGTAGAAGAGAAGCGGGCAGATTTCACTTCATCAAAATTATAAGCCTCTGCTCACAGAGACACGAGGGGCGGTAACTGCCCCTGTCATAGAAGAGAAGGGCTCCTGGGGTCCACCTGACTGCAGGCTTCCCCGACGTCAGCGGAGCCTTGGCGAATCACCGCTGCAAATCGCCGGCCAGCGCCAGTCGCAGGGCGGAAGAAGACGGTCAACGCCTGCCACGTGGAGAACGCGGACCGGCCCACGCTGCTGGGGCTGCAAGCTGTGCACCTCCTTCAGAGACTCGGTGGGCATTTCTCACAGTGAGGTACTTGTTCTGAGCACAGCCTCCCACTTGGAGAGACTCACTCGGCTGAGAGAAACGAAAGCACGTGTCCCACATCCCGGGCAAGATGTGGGTGCGTGGAGCCGATCGCCGATAAAGGGTCCGAACCGGAAGACCGCCTTGCGGCCTGCAGCAGGAAGCGAGGGACCCGTGGCGGGTAGACATAGTGTGGCCAGGTGCCAGGCAACGGAGGGCACTGTCTCGCAGACGCCAGGGTTGGGAGGCAAGACCACAGCGCTCACCTCTGTGCCGGGTCCAAGAAGAGGCAAAGCAGAAGGGTGGGAGGGGTGCACGGAGCCGAGCCTCTGGAAGCCCTGAGAGCTCCCCAAACCGGGAATGCTCTGCACGGCCACCCAGCGCTGCTCTAGGGCTGGGTTTCCTGTCAGCTGATTGTCCAACAGAGGCTTTAGAACATCACCAGCTGCACGATGGCCTGAGGACCAAGAACAGAGGTCTGGATGTTGTCCTGGGCCAGCTTTGTTTTAGGAACTGAGAAGGAGCTTGTGTGGCCCAGTGCGGGGGTTCCCACAGCCCGTTTGGCTGTGCTGTGGGCGGGGTTGCAACTGCCTTGAGGACCCCAGGCAGTGGGATGGCAGGGAGGCCTGAGACCGGCTCCCTGTGACCACGCAAGGGCCATCGGGGACCATGGTTGGCCTGGCAGGGTGCACGTGCTCCTGGATGCTACTGTCCTAGGATGAGCTGGGTTACGCTAGAATCTCTTCCCAGGCTCCTTGAGACTTCCAGCAGCCAGTGGGGGCGGGGGCTGCGGGTGTGGGGACCCAGCCCACCATGGTGGAGGAGGGTGGGTCCTTCCCCTTGAGGTCTCCCCACATCCTGCAGGGTCCCTGGAGTCCCGCCCTCCTCTAAGTGCTCATTTCTGGGATGAGGTATCTTGCAAACTCCCTGCTTCAGTCCCTGGGCAGAGAGAGAGACCTGGGCTCCTAAGCAGGAGGGGCCCTCAGTTATTGAAGCCTGGCTCTGATTGTGGGAAGCTGGGTCCAGTGAACACCTTCAAGCCTGAGGGTGCTGGGGCACCCAGTAACAGCAGAAGGGAGACCCTGTGCGGGGGCCTGCAAGCCTCCCTGGGCAGGGCCAGGTCGGCAGGTCAGCCCTGTCTTTGGGGTGTTCCGGGGCCTTCCTGAAGGCCTGGTGGAGGAGTGGTTTCTGGGGGCTGTGTTATTGGGGGGATGGAGCCTCTCCCCAGTGTGGGCCTGGTTTAGGTTGGACCCAAGGACTGCAAGCTGCGGGCACAGAGCCACCCTGTACTTCTGCTGCGCTGAGAGCAAAAGTAGCTGCCCCCATATCACAGAAGGAGCAGCGTGGGCTGGGCCAGGCTGCTGTCTGCCGGGCCTGGAGAGGAAGTGCCCTGGCCCAGCCTGCCCCTTCTCTCCTGTGCCCTCGCTGGGCTGCCCATCCAGCCTTCCCTGGGTCTCAGGTGTGATGGCTGTGGGGTCTCTCAGCCCCTAGACCCTCTAGGGCAGTGGTTCTCAACCTTTCTAATGCTGTGACCCTGCAATACAGTTCTTCATGTTGCAGTGACCCCAAACCAAAAAATAATTTTGGTGGCTACTTCACATTACTAATTCCAATAAATAACATTTCACCATGGCATAGCATGGGTTTAAATATGTATTTTCCGATGGCTTTAGGCGACCCCTGTGTTTTGGTTGTTCAACCCCCGCCGGGGTCGAGACCCACAGGTCGAGAACCGCTGCTCTAGGGGGCTTTTGCACTATCCTCTGCCCCAAGGGCAGGTCCTGGGGTTGTGGCTCCAGGCTGGGAGGAGGCTGATGGAGCGTAGCTGTCCCTCCCACCTGTCATCAGCCAATCTCTGGACACCTTGGAACTCCCAGCCCTGCAGGTATACACACTCAGTGCCTAGACCAGGTGTCTACTCTGCAACGCTGGGCACTGGGGCCTGCCTGGGCATGACCAAGAATGCTCACCCTGGAATGTGCCAGGCCTCCTCAGAACTCACGCTGGCGCCCAATGCCAAGGTTGCGTGGTTTGACAGTATCAGTGGCTGGGGGTTATGTGGTCGGGGAACATTAGGCTGGACAGATGTTGGCAGTTGGGTCAGCCCAGCGACTGCATTGTGAGAGTGAGTGGAGGGAGCCAGGAAGGGCTGGCCAGCACCTTCAGGCCCAGAGACCCTCCTGATCAGGGCAGCCAGGTGGCTGGAGCTGCTGCCGTCCTGACTTCCAACTCTGATTACGTGTGCTTGGGCTCAAGGGCCCCCATCCAGGGGCCTCTAGGAGGGGCCTCTGCCTTTGGGGTCCTCCATGTCCTGACTCCTGCTGAGGGTCTGGGCTGGGGCAATTAATTGATGAGTTTACAGACCTGGGAAGTACTGGCGGCTTTAGGCACAGCTGGATTCAGGTCAGACAGTGCCATCAGAACTCTGTCCCCGCCTCACGGCTTGGCTCTCCTTGGGTAGCCTGAGTCTCAGGGCATCTCTCGGAGGAGACTGACAGCCACAGGGGCTCAGGTGCAGAGCCACTCACTGTATTTCCAAGCCACTTCTCAGTCTCCACCAGGACTCGATGGGCCAGCCTGGGTACATGTTCCCTGCCGCACTCACTGTCTGGGGAGGGCTGCAGGTTGGGGAAGGGGTCACTTGTGGAGGAAAGAGGGAGCCGGGCAAGGAGAGGAGCAGATGTCGGGGCCAGGCCCCCACATGCCCACGGGAGGTGCCTCCCAGGGCGCCAGCCAGCGGGTCCATGTACCGACCTCTGTCTGCCTTGCAGTGAACACGCTAGGTTGCCGGGACTGCCTCGCCTGCACCCTGTGCAGCTTCAGAGGGCTCTGTCCAGCCCACCAGCTTTGATCTCAGGGCAGAGCTTGCTTGGAGGAGGGATGTGGGGGATGCCAGGTATGCGGGCGCAGGCCTGGGGGGAGCCCAGGCCTGCTTGCCACCAGCTGGAGTTGCCTCCCGACGGGGCTGTCTCTCTCCTCACCCCAGCCACTCAACCCCAAAGCTGCTTCTGCCTCGAGTAGGTGGGGCCATGAGGATAAGGAAGTGGGCTGCTGCCGTGGACGCAGGTTGCGTGACGAGAGCATGAGCTTCGGCTGTGCAGAGCCAGGGCCAGGACCCTGGGGCGGGCCCCAGCCCCGGAAGCCAAGGTGGGACCTGACCCTCGTCCTCTGCCCGGCCCCAGTGTGAGCGTCTGCAGTGACAGCCAGCTTTGCACCCCATGCTGCACACCGTCACTGTGCCAGGCGACCCTGCAGTCCTTCAAGCCAGACCTTCCGGCTTCCAGGCTCGGGCGGGTCCCCAGAAGCCCAGGGATCTGATGGAGGGTGCGCTGCTCAGCGCTTCCAAGAGGCGTCCCAAAATGCCGCTCCAGGGTGGGGCGGTGAGAAGGCCTCTGACACAGCAGCAGTGCTGAGCCGCACCGTGAAGTTGCAGGGGCCTGGCCGGCCGAGGAGCTCATCACGCAAGGTCCCAGGGTGCGAATGGGGCAGGGCTGGGTGGACACTGTGGGACGTCAGGTGGGGGCTGTTAAGGGCTGGGAGGTGACAGGGCGGGGTGTCCTCGCGCCTTGGGCTCTCGCTCTGGTAGAGCGACGTGCTGTGCCCTGGGCAGCCTGCAAGCACTCCGGACTCGGACATCCTCACTGTTGAACTTGACCTTCCCCACCCCGCAGCCAGCCGAGCTCAGATCCTGGCGGAAGTGTCTCAGTGAATGTGTTTCACAAGTGCCTTCCTCCTAAGGGACAGCAAGGTCCCCCAGGGGAGGGCCCTAGTTGGGGAGTCACCCTTCCCAGAGGAGGATGCCTGTCCACAGCCCCTGTCCTGCAGGCTGTCAGGGGGCCCTGTGTCAGCCCTTGCCCTTGCCGCTCAGGGCTTGCTCGGGAATATTTATGGGAGTGGGGAGGGTGTCAGGCTGGGGTGGAGCCGCGAGAGGGCTTCCTCTGCTGCACTCAGGGGAGACGCAACCTGGTCAGGAGAAGCTGGAGTGGGGTAGAAAGCCAGACTGGAGGCTGCTGGGGTGTGGGACAGAGCCGCCCTCAGGAATCTTCCGCTCATTTACTCTGCAGCTTCCTTCGGCTCACATGGAGGTGCAGCGTGTTGAAGAGGTCCTGGGCTGAGCCCTGGGGGGACCCAGCACTGCCCCCAAGGCCCCTGAACCCTGGTGTTCCCAGTGTGCTGGCCACCCTGAGACCTGCAGGAGTGACCTTGCAGAAGTGACTGAAGGTCTTTATGTGTTCCTGCTGGTCCAGAGGTGAGGCCAGGGCAGGCAGCGAAGGCAGGGCTTGTGCAGCGTCAGGGTCCCAAACCAGGCTGCAGGGCCCCTGCACGCCTCCTGAGCTGGTTGCATAAGGTGGTTGTTGTGGGCTGGCTGGGCTGGGGGTGGTCAGCTAGGGCGGTGCCTTCCCCAGTCCCGAGGAGGCCAGGACTGCTCCATCCAGAGTGCATACCCACTTGTTCCCAGGGCTTCTCTCCAGGGTCTGCACTGCCTGTGAGCTGTTTCTTCTCCTGTTGATTAACATAATTATGAGGAACGGAGTGGATGGCACCTGAGTCTGACAGGCAGGGCCCCTGCCCCAGGGGGCAAGTCCATTCCCGGGTGCCCAGGTGGCCTCAGTCCCACAGCCCCTGCCTCTGCCTGCAGTGTCCACTGTTACTCCAGACCCTGTTCTGAAGCAGACAGGGTCGTGAAGGGGAGGCTGAGCCAGCGCAGGGGATCCAACCTCTGTCCTCAGGGCAGCTGGGGCCTGCACAGCTCTTAGCTCTCCAGTTCCTGGCTCTGCAGTTGATGAGGCTCTTGTGGGGGTCCCTGGGTTGGTTCCCGCCCATCTTGCTCACCTGGGAGCTGAGTCAGGTGTGGAGACACAGCCTAGCCCTCGCAGGCTGCCACCCATGTTGCCCCGGAGAGGTGGCCCAGGCCACTGTGTTGGGGCAGAGAGAAACTCAGGCTGCTCCAGGATCCGGTCCCAGTGCATGGGCCCCTGGGAGAGGTGGGGCGTGGCCTCTGTAGGGGGCACTGGGCCTCAGGAGATGAAGGCCTCTCCCTGCACAAGACCTAGGGGACAACCCTGTGGAAGGCAGGGTCCTGAGCCAGCAGCTCTCTTAAGTCCCTGGGGTTAACTGAACCTATCTGGAGTCTGCTTTTGTGCAGGTGCAGGGTCAACTCAGGCTGGATTTAGCCTCCAGGTGCAGCAGCCCAACCTGTGGCCACAACTGGCTCAAGGGCCTAAACACTCCCTTGTCACCTGTGGGTCAGGCTAGAGCCTGTGCTGGATTCCTGGTTTCGCTGTGGATCCAGGCCCTGGCAGGAGGTATAGTGTGGTGTTCGAGAATGGCGTCCACCTCTTTTGGCCCTTGATCTGTGACCACCGACACTGAAGGGTCCTGGGGTCGCTCCGGCTTTTTTCTGCTGTAGGCACGCTCCTTTGTGGCAAGCAGAGACAGGGTTTCCCTTGGCACTGGGCGATCCCCACGGGGCTGGGGTGGCTCTGACTGGCCTATTTGGAGGCAGGCGGAGCAGTGTGATTGATAGCTCAGCCCTCAGCCTCTTGGGAATAGGCAGGTCCCCAGGCCGAGCATCCTCAGAGCTGCTGCTGGGACAGCCCTCTGTCACTGGGTCCCCTCCTCCCCAATCCTGTAGGTCCTAGAGTGGCTGTGCCCTGGCACTGAGGACTGTTTCTGGTTCCTGGTGACACAGTTGCTGAGAATCCGATCTGAGGCCGTGGAATTCGAGGGGCCCAAGAGGCCGGGCAGAGGAAACTGGAAGCTGGCGCGGCTGGCGGGAACAAGAGCCCCTCTCACCCGGCCGGCCCGCCCGGCTCGGTCCCAGCGCGTGCACCACATGCGAGACAGCGCATGCATTTATTCAGCGCTGCAGAGCGGACTGCAGTCCAGGGAGCGAGTGTGGCTCAGTCGGGCTAGGGAAGACCTTGGCAGGCAGGCGCTGCAGAGCCTCTGAGGCTGGGCCGGGAGGTGCAGATGGCCAGGCCGTCCCTCTGTGTCCAGCTGCTGGGTGCAGAGTGCTTAATGGGGAGCCCTTTCCAGGCCTGGGAACTGAGCCCTCCAGACAAGCCTTGGGGGCTGTGCCTCCAAGGTCTCCTGCTTCCCTGGATTCTCTTGGAGTGAGTGGCTGTCCACTGTGGGGCAGCCTGGGCAGGAGCTACTCCAGGGTGTGCTTGCTGCCCGAGGGCCTGATGAGCTTGGAGTGGGAAGAGCCTGAGGGCCAGCAGAGGAGCCTTGGCCCTGGCTCCTCCTTGCAGCTTCTGGCCCCTGGCATGGCTGCACCCCAGGCCCCTAGCGAAGCACTGTGGTGGTCATGGAGGGAGGGACCAGGGTCCCACTCTCTTGTTCTGCTCTTGAAGCTTGGACATGGCTGGTCATTTCCAGGCTGCAGTCAGATGGAAGCCCCAGCCTCAGGCCAGCATGAGCCTGCCCTGGCCACTGTTCTCAAGGGGCTTCTTCTTCCTCTTCCTCTTCTCCTCCTCTTCCTCTCCTTCTTCTGTTTCTCCTTCTTCTTTTTGTATTTAGTACAGGTTCTACAGGGTCTACAGGGTCTCACTACACAGACTGGACTCATAATGCTCCCCCTGTTTTTAGCCTCCCAAGCGCTCCCAAGGGGCTTCTTACTCCCCAGGCAGGGGCAGGTGTACTGGGTGGCCAGGCCTATCCTGTGGGCATCAAACCCAGTCTCCCCAGTGAGGAGCCACAGGTGAGCTGAGCCCCAGGAGAGCGGGGCCCTGCGCAGCTGCAGCCCAGGACCCTGGAGCCCACAGTGAGCCAGCCACCTGCTGGTCCAGGACCCCACAGCAGTGCAGCTTCCCCGTGCCCTGCTTCCCGGCTGGGTGGCACGGTGAGCTCACTAGGTCACCAGGTCACCAGGTCACAGGCTCAGGAGCCCCAGCATCACCAGGGGTTGACAGAGCCCTTGCTGTCCCTGTAGTGGAAGGTGCTGAACCTTGATTTGGGATAGCCAAATGGACAGATAAGTATCCAGATTATTTGCAAGGTCTGGGGGGAGGGTGGGAAAAGTGTCTTTTGTAATCCCAGTCCATGTATACATGCATGTGTAGGTGTGCATTGTGTGTATTTATGTGCATGGGTGTATGTATGTGAATATGTGCATGTGTATGTGCACACGATGCACGCATGCATGTGTATTATGTGTGTGCATGTGTATGCATATGCATGTGTGTGGGTGTGTACATGTGTGCATGTATGTGCACAGGAGCACACATGCCTTATGATGTGCAGCACCACCGCGGCCAGATGCACCCCTGGGCTGAGCCTCAGTCCAGCTCGGCCTGGCTGCACTGTGTCTTCCCTGTGGGGTCCGACGTCATACCTGCTCCTCACCCAGCTCTGCTGGGGCAGAGGGGCCAGCGCTGGAGACGCAGGGGGAGCACACACGGTGGCCGTCTGTGCCCTGTGGCCGTGGCCAGCACCAACCCGCCCCCGCCCCACGTCCAGCTGCTCAGACACATCTTCTGGCCAACAGCTGCGCGCTGTGCGTGTTTTCCTCGCAGCACAGCAGGACTACAGCACCAACCCCGGGGAGCTGGATGTGTTCATCTCACCAGCAGTTGTGTTCTTGTGAAAACAATTTAAAAGAAGGGTTGCCAGGGGCAACTTGGAATGACAGAAGGAAGGGATCCTTGGAGCTTAGATTAGGGGCCAGGCCTGCCTAAAAGTGGCTTTCAGCTCCCGGACTGAGGGTTGGAGGCCAGAAGCAGCCTCCCAGCATGCAGGCCCCAGGCCCTGGCTCCTCGGTGGGACAGCTGGCACCTCTGACCTGTGGGCAGGTTTGCTGGGTCCACTGTGCTGGCTGATGATCGGGAACTTCCTTAACGCCCTGCCCAAGGGGCCAGGGAGGCCACTGAGGTGCTTGCCTTTCCCCGTGGAGGTCAAAGGTATGACCCAGGAAACAAAAAAATACTCTGCTAAAAGGAACCAGTCATTATTTCTTAACAAGTCATCTATCTGAGATAATAAAAATGTGTTTAAATAATCTTTCCAGTAAAAATCCTAACCTGTAAATATCAGTCTAGACTGTCTATTCTTATGGGCTTGGCTGGTCCAGGGCCCCATGGAAAGAGCCTATATACCCTAAGTTGTCACCATATAAACACAGGGTCTGGGAGAAGTCTTAACCAGAAAATCTCCACTCTGTGGTGTCTGTTTTGGGAAGGGCTGCTGTAACAAGACGTCATGAGACCCAGTGCTGGGCAGTACTCAGGGTTCTGGCCCAGGAGCCCACAGCAGGGAGTGGGCTCTGTTGAAAGCCTGGCCTGGCCTACCTGTGGAGTGGAGAGCAGTCATCTCAGCAGGGCCCCCACCCCAAGCGGCTCCACCCTCAGGCCTGACTTCCCAAAGCCCTCCTCCCTAGGGAGAGGGAGACCCAGGGCAGGGTGCTGCTGTGGCTGGGGTTACTGAGCCACTGGGTTTTGTGCCATCTGCACTGCAGCACCTCTGAGGCCTTTGGTGTTTCTGCGTAGGCCCAGGAGGGCCAGTACCAGTACCTGGTGGGCCGGAGGAATCTCCAGCATCCCTAACTTACTGTGTGTGGTTCAGAGTGGGCCCCTACCAAGCCCTGGGGTACAGGAAGTTCACTTGACACAGGTAGTTTTAGAGGAGGAAAGTCCCCCACAAATCCATCAAACACTGTAAATTGAGCACAGATTACTGGTTAAACGTAACAAAATCAACCCCAAAAAAGTCTTGAAGAATTCAGATATAAATATTAAATCCTCTGATGAGGAAAATTTCCCATTTTCGAAACAGAGAAAAGTTCTTAAGCTAATCAGGAGATGTGATACGACTACACATAAACCAAGTATTACTTAGGGCACAGTAACAGTGCAGCCGAAGGCAAAAGACTAGAATCTGATTAAGCAAAGCTTCTCTTGGGAATGCCAGAGCTACGACAGTGAGGCAATAGTCCTGCAGTGAGATCCCGGCACAAATACAGATTTTATCCGAACTATGAAGATAGTTTATATAAAGAAAGTATAGATCTAAGAATCATGTAGAAAACCTTTGTACAATAGTTGTACCTCCAGATTAAAGAAAAGTGTCCTGATGGCAGCTCTGAGAAGTGAGTGCCCAGTACAGTGGCATGCTGCACTTGGGCCAGCCCTGGTGGCCGAAGCCCACATGCTTCTTGCTGTTTGATCCAACAATCCCTAATTAATTAATTAATTAATTATTGATTAATCCCTATTTTAAGAATATAGTCAACAGTAAAGAAAAGAGCCCTATGCCCAGAGGCGGCAAGGCAGGGGACTAAGACATCCTGGAGGAGCACCTGTGGAACAGCCCAGGAGACCCTGTGGAGACCCTGTGCTCCTGGCCAGGGAGGCCCTGGGGTTTCCGACCGCACACTGTTGGTGGCTCAGACCGCAGGCCTGCCAGGAACCCCACGGCCTGTTCTGAGGTCGGATGCGAGTGGGCGCCGTGGCCCAGGCTTCTTCCTTCTGCTTTTCTGTAGCCTCTGAATGCTCTTGTAGAAGCGGAGCATCACGTTTCTCAGTGAAAGGAGCTCAGCAGACACTTATTCACACCGATTTTCCTCAGTTCCCTGGGATTGATCGTCCTCCATTGTGTGGGTCGTTTTTGTACTGTTGAGGCTGATGCTGGAAACGACCTCAGCTGGCACCGTGGAAACGCGCACGGGATGAGCCAGCCATTGCACTTGTGCCTAGCTGTGCTGGATGAACGAATGGTCCACTTGGAATGTCCAGCTGAACTGACTCGGTGTGGTGGCAGGCGTGGAGGCCCCCCCAAGGGCTGTGTGGAGCCCCCCACCCAGGGCTGCCGCCAGCAGCATAACAGCACAACTGGAGGGGATGATGGCGCTGTTGGTTCTCCTGGAGAAGCCTGTCCCACTGGCTGTCCTCGTAGGAGCTTGGCTGTTCTCTTGGTCGGAGGAGCTCGGATCCTCACTGTCTCTGAGGAGGCTGCGGTTCTCTTTGGCAGAGCTCTGGTCCTCACCTTGAGCGTCACTTCCTGGCTCCAGTGCAGGTGCCTCTGCTGCGGCACAGGTCCGTCATCCTGCTGGCACAGACTTTCCAGCTTCCTCCTCTGACCTTCCTGGTGCAGATCCTTGCTACAGACTTGGGTGAAACATGGTCGTGGGCTCTAGGTCCCCAGCTGGACTCATGGTGGGCACTGTCACGGGCTCTAGGTCTTTGGCTGGACCCATGCAAGGACACTGCTGTGGGCTCCAGGCCCTCAGCTGGAGTCTTTGGGTCTCTAGTGTGTGGACAGCAGCCTTTTAACATGACATCAGAGGAAGAGTATTTGGTGACATTCAAGTATATCATGTCACCAAAACTAGTGGTGGCATGAGAACTGATCTCATTTCTGCACAGATGTGGAAACTACACAGGACGTGCATCCCAGGGCTCTGGATGGCAGACTTAGGGGCAGTGTGTGCTTGCTAAGCCACAGTTGTATAATGAGTACGCATTACTCTGAGAATCAGAAGCAAAGCAAAGCCACCCCTCGTCCCCACAAGCGAAGCAGGAAGCTGTTCCCCCGTGCATGAAGCCGAGGTCAGCACAGACCGTGGACCTGCAGCAGCCCTGGGAAGAAACGTGCGCAGCAGGAATGCTTGCGAGCCTGGCTTACCCAGACGCAGGAGCAGCAACTTCTTAGATAAAGACACTCAATGGCAAATGCGAGGAGGAGAATCGACATGATGCGCTGTGTCAAAATTTAAAGTCTGCGGTGCACAGTGGGACATAGTCACTCAACAGAGCCGACAAGGGATTTGCATCCAGAACACGCAGAGTGCTCATAACCCAATAATGAAAGGTAAATTGTCCAATTAAAAAATGGGGGAGAACTTGAACAGACCGTCCCTCTGAGAGGCGGAGGAGAATACCCAGGGCCTCTCGCCGTTAGGGACAGCCTAGCCAGGTGCTACTGTGCATCCCACAGCGACCACAGCAGAAAGCAAGATGAATGGGGAAGAGTGCCGCTGAGTGCGAAAGAACCGGAGCGCTCGCTGCGGCTGCTGGAGCCGCAGCGGGAAGGCCCCTTCTGGAAAGCAGTCCGCTCAGCTGAGTCACCGCCGCACAGCCCTGCGACTACGCTCTTGGGACACACTCAGGAGCGGCAACAGCACGCCCACGTGGAAGCCGGCACGGTGGCGTTACTCACGCTACCCAAAAAGCGGGCACCCCCGGGTTGTCCGCCAACATATGCGTGAGACATTCTCTGTGGTTTTATATAAAGCAACTTCGCTCGTCAGTAAGAAGGAATGAAGCCCTGACACAGGCTGCCACTGCCAGCCTTGAGGACGCCACGCCGAGGGAAGGAAACAAGCACGGCCACGCGGCACGGTCCCACGTGTGAGTAATTCCAAAAGGGCAAGTCTGTTGAAAGAGCAGATTAGTGGTTGTGTGTGTGTGCGTGGGTGGGGGGCAGCAGGCAGTTAACAGGATGTGGTTTCTCTCAGGGTGACAGCAGTGTTCTGAAATTAGTATGGCGTGATGGCCCTCCGACTCTGAGTGCAAACTGTGACCGTTACATTTTATGCTTTCAGTAGGTGAGATGTAGAGTGCGCTAATCTATCTCAATTTCATCCTTAAAAATACAGAAAGGTCACCAACTCAAGAGCATCCGGTGTGAAGAAAAGGGAGGGAGCGGAGCTAAGGATTAAAACCCCGCAGGGGGGCCAGCCCTGCTCAGCCCCTCCGAGTGGCCCCAGCCCCATCTTGGGAATCAGGAGCTGTGCCTGGAGCTGTCTGGTCTCTGATCACCCCTTTCTCCCCCTAGGTCGCTGAGTGTAGGGACTGTGGAGCCAGACCCAGCTCGAGGCAGGGCCGGCAGCTTGATCACCGGCCAAGGTCACCGTCAGAGATTCTCTCAGGGTTCGAGGCAGGTCAGGCTGGCCCCTAGGCGCAGGGGCCCGGCTGTGCTGACGCTGGCTGGGGCTCACCTTGAGTGTTCTGAGCACTGCCCCCCCAGTCTCGAACTCAAGCACACCTGTACTCTATGCTCAGGGCTGCCCCCATTTTCCTGTGTGCACCACTGACCACTTCCTCCAGACAGGACGGGTCAGAGCTCTCAGCCAGTGTTAGGAATGTGGCCGCAGCGCTGTCCCAAGGGAGTGAGGGAAAGACTGCTCGTGATGTGGCTTTAGTACCCCAGGCAGCCATATGGAGGAAGACGTACACAGACCCAGTCCTGGGTCTGCTCAGGGTGCAGTGAAGCATGAGGAGTGAAGCCTGCAGACAACCAAGACCCTCCCAGTGTTGAAATCCACCCTGGCCTAGGCCAAGGGATGCCCAGAAAATGCCCTGGACTACTGGCCCAGATGCAGGGCTAATACCATTGCTATGCAAATGGATGCTAAGATGAAAGGAAGAGCCCACCCGCCTGTGGTGAAGCAGACAAAGGACGTGAGCACTTGGTAAAAGAGGAAAGGTAAAGCCCCTTCGCAGATGAACAGCTGCCCTGACCTCGCTCAGGTGGGAGAAATGGGGATTTAGGAGACAGAGAAGTGTCAGAAGGGCAACCTGCTAAGGCCTGCCACCTGCTGAGCTGCGTGGCTCCTTACTGCTCTTGTCAGGCAGGTGGGGATGCACTCCCTCCCCGGGCCACGCCGTGCCTCGCAGCCACCATCATGCTGGGAACGGGAACAGGCTGCTCCCGTGCTGGGGTGGCCGGGAGACTCCAATGCCCGAAGCGTGCCTGGCCGCACCCTTGAGGCGGGAGGGTCGGGCACAGCAGACTGGCAGGACAGGGGCATGACCTCCAATTGTGGGGACCTGTCCATCAGGGCCAGGACATGCTGAAGAGCAGATGGGAGGTGCGGGCTGGCCCAGACCTGGTGGCCAGGGGAAGACAGAGGCCAGTGACCGCCAGCCTCCTGGCCGCCGCCTTGCCTTACCAGGGCCGCGCTGTGTGCGCGGTATATTTTCTCTTCTCTGTCCGCCTTTCCTTCCTTCCTTCACAGTATTTCTTCTTATATGGTTAGTCCTCTCATCAGCTGTTAAACTGTTCTGCTCTCTGGTTGTTCCACCTACTTCTGGAACAGGACAGCAGGGGCCTGAGGAGTCCTGGACGCCCAGCACCCAAGACACATCCCGGCAAGGTGCGGGAGGCGTAGGGGGCCCTGGGGTGCGGTCTGTGATGCTGAGAGCTCACATGCCAGGGACAGAGCAAAGGGGCAGGGCTCGGAGAGGGCTGCTTGTGCTTCGGGGAGCCCCTAAAAGAACCAGGGGAAAGGTAAACCCCAAGCTAATGGAATCAGCTGCCTAGAGGGTGGGGAGGCAGGCATGGGGGCGGAGCAGAGGCTCTGGCCCTGACCTCGGCAGGGCCAATGTTTATCTGGAGCGACAGGAATGCTCTGCCAAGGGAAAACATCCTAAGGCGCAGGGGAGGAATTCCTACCAGATGGAAGCGCACGGGAGCAGGCAAACCCGTGCGTGCGTCAGCGCAAGGCCACAGGAAACCCTCCTGTAGTTTATGAAAGCTGTTCCGATCTTAGACATTCTTGGGGGGGGGGAACCCACAGAAGTTATTTCAGAAAAAGTTCTCTTAAAAAGGGTAACAGAAGGAAAGCGAGAACGGTTCTATTTCCTGATGGGAAAGAAGGGGTGTGGGACGCAGCAGCAGCAGCAGCAGCAGCAGCAGCGGGAGGCTCACTGGCCGGCTGGCTGGCTGCCCTGTTGGGGGTCCCCAGTCCTCCACACTTGCAGAGCAGGAACCAGGGCCCAGCCCCAGGGCCACTGCAGTGGCTGCAAGACGGCTCTGCCCCCTGCAGCCAGCCCACAATGCTCAGGTCCTGCAGCCCAGCAGGAAGGGCCAGAGGCTCCTCCTAGACATGCAAGTGCTTCAGCGCTGCTCAGCATGAAGGGCAGGATGACGACAGGTGCTGCCACCCCCGGCCGCCTGTCACTGGGAACCAGCTGGCTCCTGTCAGCAGCCCTCCAGGCCTGCGTGGAGCTCTGCTCCCTGCCCAGTCCCCCGCTGGCCCCATCCTGGCTGCTGGGTCTGCGTGACCAGGCCCTGCTGGGGGTGTGAAGGACCCGAGAGATGCCAGGGAAGCCAGAGGGGCAACAGCTGCTGTGGGGAAGGGACTGCGGAGGCTTCCCGGAGGAGGAGGCCAGCAGACGGACTGGCTGGAGGGCAGACCTGGAGCAGGCAGCTCCCTGGGGACCTCCTGGGGGATCTTGGGGACTGGCAGACACTACCTGTCAGGGAGGGGGGCCTCTGTGGGTTCTGGGTCTGCAGCCCCGTCAGTGCTGGCTCAGGGTTGGGCAGCAGAGGCCAGGCGAAACACTTGTCCTGCACATGCCCAGACAAATCAGGGGCATGAATTTGGGTGGAAAAGAAACGGCTGCACACCCTCACAAAGCTCCCACAGGCCTGGGCCGAAGGTGACCAGGTCCCCAGGAGGCTGAGACATCATCCTGCCTCTGCAGCTGGGTTGGAATCACAGGTGGCTCCATGGTGAGAACTCCCAGGTGGTGTTAGTCCACACAGGCGTGCTTGGGCCGTGTGGGAGTCCAGCTGTCCCACGTTCGGGGTGGCTTCCACGGAAGGGAGTGGTTTCTGGTTGCACATGCTTATCTTATACCGTTACGGCTATTCCGGGACAAGGCGCCTGAGTCGCACAAGCTGCCAGGGGCCGTGGCGTGGAAAAGGTCAGGTGCTGGTCTGCTCTGGCCACGAAGCGCCTAGGAGATGGAGAGAGAGGTGTGGCGAGCTGGGGCCAGTGCCCAGGAGCTGGGCTGATGCCAGGGCCAAGCGGCCAGCGGCAGGGACTGTTTTCAGCTGTGCTGGGGGCCTGTTGCTACCAAGGCCAGGCAGTCACTGTGACCTTTCCGGGGTCACCACGAGGAGTAGGTCAGTGTGCAGGCCTGGGGCCCTGGGTTATCCCTGTGCCTTCAGCTGCCTCAAGCTGTTCCCAAGAGCCAGCCCTGTGGGGATGGCAGTGCCCATGGGACGACAAGCCCATGCTTGGGGCCGAGCAGGCTAATCAGAGGACACCATGGGGCTGGTGTGCAGCCTATGGGTGTGACAGGGCCCAGGTGTGTCCCCACATGTGGCATCCATAGACTGAAGTCTCCCCAGTGTCCTTGTCCCTCTCCTCCGGTCTTTCCCAGTCCACAGCTGCCTAGACCTACCAGGGCCAGGGGCACACAGAGGCCCCCGTGTGCTGCATAGCATCCTGGGAACAAGCCAGGCCACCAGCCTCTCATGGATTCCCCTGTGTGAAGGGCCCTGAAGCATCCCATATTCAGCCTCGGCATCTGGGTTCCTGCTAGGACGCCTGTGTCCCCGTGGGACTGTAAGTGTGTGGTCAGTGTGGCCCACGGCCCATGTTCCCGAGGCTCCTGGTGTGCACGGCGTTTGCATTTCTGTTCTCTCCCTGGGTCACGCAGAGGCCCCAAGAGTGCAGCATGCAGGGCAGCAGGAGCTGGCTCCAGCGCGAGCACTTCCTGTCCACCCAGCTGCTCACCTTCTGAAGGAGTGAGCAGGGATCAAGGGCTGAGGTGCCGGTATAGTGTCCCTATCCCCACTTGGCCACCCTGGGCTGTGAGACCGTGGCATCAGCCCTCCCTGGGGCTCAGCTTCTGTGCCTGTTTGCTGTGGCCATGACTGTGGGTCTTACACCGCTGAGGGAAGCAGCCACACTCTTAAGAGACTGGCGAGAGACGGTGCCTGCTACAGGCAGCTCTGGCCCTCCCTCTGCTCCCCCCGGCCCAGGTGACCCTGGACACAGTCACTTCAGGAAGGTGCCATGGGTAGGTGCACCCTGCGACCTACAGGAGACCCCTCCCTGGGAGCCCAGGGCATGGGATGGCGTGGTAGCACCCGGGCTAGGCCCAGTCACTGACCTCTGAGGGCCGCTCCACGCTTCTTACCAGCAGCCTCTGGGGTTTGTACCTCTCCCCTGGTCACTCTGTGCCCACTGTGCCCCAAGGTTAACACAGAGACAAGCTGTGGTGGCTTCCTCTGCCCTGGCAAAGGATATGGCTGCTGCCTGGGTCCTGCAGGCCACTGCCCTAGAAAGTCAGGCTCCTGTACCTGGGGGCCATGGTGCCCTGTGTCTCCCAGGCCCCATGCTGGGCTGGAAGGCTCAGACTTGCACGGTCCAGCTGTGGAGCCGGGGTCCCCATCTGTCCTGGAACTGCCAGGGTGCAGGCTTCGTAGCACACTGAGTCTAGGGTGGGTACAGCAAGTAGAGGGACTCCAGAGGGCCACAGCGCCCTGGGGTCACCGGATTTCCAGTTCTCATAGACCCTTGGGGCCTTTCTTGGGCTTTGGCGCCCCCTGGTGGTAGAAAGCTATCATCTGAAGTGGCCTTTCGGGGGTCAGAGCTCTTTCATGCTGCGATCTGCAGGCCACCAGGAGCTCCACATCCAAGGAAGGACATCTTGGGCACAGGCCTGCTTGGATCACGGACTTCTCAGGACCTGCAGATGGCATGTGCAGGAGGAGCCGGCTGGCTTGGAGCGAGTGGAGGGGCTGTTCGGTGGGGGAAGCCACTCCTTGCTTCTGCAGAGAAGGCTCTTCTGAGGCTCCTGACTCCTGGTGCCGCTGTGGGACAGGCGGCCAGGCCCTGTGTAGTGGAGAACAAGACAACGGGGCCAGGCAGACAGACAGAGTGATAAGTGTGTGCATGGGACCACTTAGACGGGGGAAGAGGTTGGCCTCAAGGAGGTGGAGCATGGAACACAGCTAAGTGGGGTCTGTGAGACAGGCCCCGGGTCACAGCCAGCAGGAGTGAGGTCTAGGCCACAGCAAGGTCGGCCACCGCAGGGAGCAGTAAGGTGCTGTGTGTCCCCCAGTAGTGGCAGGGAAGGCTCGGAGTAAGTGACATGTTGGAGATGACGGAAACGCTAACCCCCGTGATCGGATGTTCCACATTTGGTGCGTGTGTTGGAATATTGCGCCATCTCTATGTGCAACTATGGGCCAATTAAAAGCAAAATTTGGGGCTGGGGAGATAGCTTGACTGTCCAAGCAGCTGCCTGCCAAGGGCAAGGACCTGGGTTGATCTCTGATCAAACATGTGGTGCTGGCCTCAGAACCCCAGGTATCTGTCTGTGCTGGCCACCAAACCCAGGCCTGGTGGCACATGCCTGTAATCCCCATGCTGGAAAGGCTGAGACAGGAGGATCACTGAGTCCAAGCTGGGTAGTGAGACCTTGTACCAAATAAGTAAGTAAAGATTTAAAAGTTCATTAAACGACTCAGAAAAAATAAAGGGACAAGTAGGCATGCTGTGCTTTGGATTTACAATGTCCCCCCAAGTCCCCATGCCATAGGCATGGTCACCGGCAGCTGGGACCACGAGGGCTCTAACTGCCATGCACGAGCCCATCATGAGACCTCAATGTGGAGCCCTTGATGGGAAGGGATGGAATCAGGAAGTAGGGCCTAGGTGCAGGGTGTGGGCCTCGGAGAGTGGCCTTGGGGTCTCCTGTCTGGCTCCTGGGCCTTCCCTCTCCGACTCGGGCCCGCCTCTCTCTTGCTCCTTCCCTGGGCCTCTGTTTCCCGGCTTCCGTGAGGGGAGCTTTCCCTGCCAGGTCCCTCTGCCACGACACGCCAGCTTTGCCACCCCTACTGCAACCCTGGACCATGAGTCTAAACGAACCTTTCCTCAGAAAAGTCATTTCCAACTCCAAGTCCCTTTTCTCAGGTTATGTGGCCACAGTGAGAACAAAGCTGACTAAAAAGGCCGACGTGGCATGGCCCAGCCCAAGTCCACACAGCTTGAGGCAAAAGAAAATGGCCCTTGCTCAGATCCTGCCAGCCTCACTGGCCCTCAGAGCTTCCACTTCCTGGTGTCTTCCCCGGGCCTCGGGCCCTGGGGTGCCCTGGCCATGGGTCATCTGTGGGTCGTCCGTGGGGCTTTCTATTGGTGTGCAGCATGCTGAGTTCTCACTCATGGTTTCAAAGTGGAGCTCATCACACTGTGTGGCAAAGGCTGCTGTCTACGCTTCAAAGACTGTCTAGGATGGTTTATTCAATTCCATACCTTTCTTCCTGAAGTTTTTCTTTCTGCCTATATATTAAACATGATAAATACATGGCAAAGAATTGACAAAATTGAACTATTTTGCTTGGTATGTAAAGACCAAACCTGAGACATGGTGTTTATCTCCACTTTCCATTGTTAAAGTAAAACGTCTTTGGCTGGGGCCTTGCAGCTGGGTTCCTGGGGGCTGGGCTCACTCTTGGTCATTTGGGGGCTTTCAACATGCTCGCAGGAACTATTTTTGTGTCTCAGTGTGTGCTCCTCCAGCTGGTGCAGCCCAGGAGAACGGCTTTGGTTATTGGTTCTCTCTTGTGCCTGCTTCTTTGTTGGAACTTCTTATTAATCCTGAACCTTTAGCGGATTCTTTTACGTTTTAAAAATAGTCACAGACTTTCTCTGCCCCTTCTGGAGCTCGAAGCTTTCTGCCCCTGGAGTAACTCATTCAGTTGAATAGTCATGTGGTTGGCAACCACCTGATTTGACTTTTGGTTTTTGCAGATCTTTTCTCCGGAGCTCACTGTCCAGCTTGTGGGGGTGTTGACCTAAGGGACAGGGGTCCACCATATAAGAACCCCTTCCTCTCTCCTCGATTGTCTCCCCAGTAAGGAGCAGATGTCTGTTCTTACCAAAAGGCCCTCCAGTGTCAAAGCCAGGGATGCTTCGCTTCGAGGAGCCCGGGGACCCGGAGCTGGAGGCTCTTTTCTGCACCCCCAATCCTTGGCCTGGTGGTGTGGGGCTGGCTGCCTCTCATGCTGTCCTCTGTGCCCCAGGCAGATGGAGCCCGAGCCCATTCCTCACCGCACAGCGCCAAGGCCCCGCATCCTCCATCCCGGCAGGCACAGCGGGCACTGTGCACCTTCTGGACCTTGCACCTCACTGTCCTCTGGGGCACTGAGGACTATCTGCCCTGCTCTGTACCTTGCTGGAGGGCTTGTGGCAGGCTGTGGGAGCCATGTCTCCTGGTCTGCACCCTCCTCCCCATTCTTACTCCCTTCTCTGCCTGCCCCTGCCCCTCTCCCAGTGTCCCCAAGACACTGCACCCTCTGCCCATGACAGCTCCTCCCGCTGTCGCTTGCTCCTGGTCCAGCCCCACGGCCTGAGCCCCTCCTCTCCAGACTGCACCGCCCTTGCCCCACAGGTCTTTCTCCAAGTCCATGGGAAGCCTGTACCTTAGGTCACTCTGGCAGCTGCAGTAGCACCCAGCAGCCTGTCCTGCCATCACCACTGGCCCTTGAGTCCCACAGCCTGAGGGGATCCAAGGCCAGTCACACCTGCAGTCAGGTCATCCTGGGGCTGCAGGCCAACAAGTGGCCCACGTGGCTTCTCAGAGCAGAGGCACCATCATTCTCTCATACTGGTTTGTCAGGGGCAGACGTCACAAAGTGCCCTGTGGTAGGCAGATGGCACAGTAGACACTGATCTTCCCTCCATTCTGAAGGTTAAAGGCCAAGCTATGGGGCTGGGTGGGGGCTTCCTCGGGGCCTCTCAGGGGCTTGTGGATGGCAACTTCCCCGAGTCCTCTCGGGTGAGCCCGTGTATCTCTGTCCTAGTGTCTCACAGGGATGCTGGTGCTGTCGGGTGAGGGCCGGCCCTCATGGCTCAGGTCTGCACAGTATCACACTCTGAGGAACTGGGTGGGGACTGCTTTGGAGAGACACGGCTGCCCTCGGCTGGAGCCCTTGGCTTCGCCACACGGACCCCTCTCCGGCTGAGTCCCATCGGTTTCTGGAAGTGTTCTGTGAGTTTCTGTCATTTTAGTCACTCCCAGAGGTTTGCTCTGCTTGTCTCCAGTCGCATTCACACACTCACAATTGGTTCTTGGGGTTTGAATTCTTCTTGTTTTGAGACAGGGTCCTGCTATGCAGTTCAGGCTGGCCTTGAGCTAACTTTTGTAGCCCAGGCTGGTCTCCAACTTGCACTGATCCTCCTGCCTCAGCCTCCCAAGTGCTGGGATTATAGGTGTGTGCCACCACGCCTGGCTAAATTCTTTCCTTTTAAAATTGCTCTATGTAAAGCCTTTTTGTTTACTTTGAGGCTACTTGGTGTATGAAGCCCTTAGTGCTAATCTTCCTGGCCTGGGTGATTTTTGTTGTTTCTTTTGAGACAGGGCCTCACTCTGTAGCTCAGGCTGGCCTCAAACTTGGCGGCCCTCCTGCTGGGATTACACGCATGCACCATGCTGCCCAGAACCCTCACTGCCAGGGGTCTCTGGAAACACTCACTCATACACACACACACACACACACACACCTGCACACATGTGCGTGCACTCGGTGAGAAGCCATGGCTGGGACTTGAGTGAGCCTTCAGCATGGTTTAGCTTTGGCTGAGTTTAACTTCTTGGCTCAGAATTCCATGTGGTGTCCATCTGGGTCCCCCACAGCCTCTAGGGACAGGCTGGGTCAGCCTCCTAGTGCAGACTGTCCATAGCGTCCAGGAGCACCCTGAGCTGGTGTGCCCACAGAAGAGAGATGCCGCACCCAACGATCTGCCTCTCACCAGAGGCAGGGACAGAGGGATAGGCGTTGGAAGTGTGGGGTGGCGGGGTGTGCAGGAGATCTTTACCGTAGTACGTGCTTAAACCTTTCCTGTGCAGGAAGGCCAACAGGAAGGCTGGAGGTGGGAGGGTGTCCTCTCACAGCTGGGCCCTTGGGGCGTGTGGTTCCTGACCCACGGCTCAGGGAAGCGTGTGGCCCTCGCAGGCTGTCAGCAAGGTCAGCCGGAAGAGCGCTCATCCCCAGGGGCGGGTGACTGGCCGGTGGGCCTCTTGTGCTTAGAAGTGCTCTGTGCTCCATGTATTTTGACCTTTATTGTAAAAACTTGTCTGAAAGGCTATTTTTGAAAATTTCATAGGGCCTGTCCCTGTGGCTTCCTAGCTCTGCTGAGGTGACAGGGAAGAGTGAGGAGCCACAGGTGTACGCTCCCACCTCAGCCTTGTCTGGCGCTGAGGCGGAGCCTCCACGAGGGTCCAGGAGCAGCAGCCTCCCTGGCCCACAGCACCTGTCTTGGACACACACCTCTCTTAAGCCCCTCACCGGCCCAAGCCACAGGCCCGGCTCCTGTGTCCAGTGCAGAGACACTGGGTCCAACAGAACAGCCCCAACCTCGGGTCTTCCCGACAGGGAGCTCAGCGGTCAGAGAGCCAACCCGCACCTCCTGTCCCAACGCCCACCCTGGGAGTGGGGCAGCTAGGGGATGCGGCTCCGAACGTAGCCGCTTCTGACGGCCTTCTCCACCCACCTCTCCCAGCAGATGCGGGCCCTCTCTCCCTGCTCCCAGCCCTCCCTGTCCTGGCTTGAGGGCTGGATACAGCCTGGACCTCGCTGTCAGCGGTGCTGTCTGTGGTGGACCCGCTTGTGTGGACCTCGGCTCTGGGGCCTGGGACCTGGCACTGGTAAGCCAGGCTTCAGGCCTGAAGACCCAGTCCTCAGCCTGCATGTCCGCCCCCCCCCCCCCCCCAGCAGCCCCACTGTCTCTGGTAGAGCAGGCATCTGGCCCTGCTGCCGGCCTTCACCTCTGCCGGGGCCCCATGGTGTTCTGGCGGGAGACTGGTTCTGTGGCAGGTCTGGCGGCAGCCTGCTGTGAGCTGTCAGAGTGGAGCAGGCCGCGTGCGCACCGTCCTTGCCAGCCGCCCTGGGCACCGCCCTTGCAGAGTCAGCAGCCCACAGCTCCAGCCCCGCCCTGGCTGTCAGCTCAGCTCTGGCAGGACTGAGCCGCCCTGCTGTTCACTTGGTCCGGGGGCAGCGTGGTGCTGCTCTGGAGAGCCCACCGCGGGGGCCAAGGCACAGTGGCTTTCCCTGGTCTCCAGGTCCCAGCACCCCTGCCTCTGGCTGCTTGAGGCCCAGGTCTCAGCCCCTGCCAGTGGCCCTGGTAGGGCCCCCACAACAGCTCCACGCAGCTGTGTCACCTGTCCTGAGGGCAGGCCAGGGGCTACAGGAGCAGGCCAGGATGCCAAGTCTCAGATCCCTGGCTTGGGGGCCTTGTTTCCCTCTGAGGAGTGTGAGTATAAAGGCCTCATCCTCCTGACCTCTGCTCTCCCCAGCCTGTGGGGGTCACCAGTTCCCAGTGGGGTAGGGAGGCCATAAAATACAGTGCTGGGAGACCTGTGTGGACGGAACCCACGCCCGGGGACTGGGGTGGGGCCAGCCTCCCTGAGTCTCCAGAGCCCATACCCCTCCTGGTGAGCTCCAGGCAGGGCCACTGCCAGATTGGGCACTACCTGACCAGCTGGTGGCCTCTGAGCTACGCAGTGCAGCTTCTGGCTAGCAAGTAACGCCTGTCTTCAACACTTAGGCCCTCAGATCCCCTGTAGGGGTGACAGATGAGGCCCTGGGAAGGCAAGGAGTCAGCTCCAGAGAGGCCCTCTGTGTCACCCCTCTCTGGCAAGGACAGGTCTGAGCTGGAGAGTGTTCTCAACGGCGTGGATACTGTCCCTACCCCAGTCAAGAGACCTGAGCGGGTGCCAGGAGTGCCTGCTGCACTCCGGGGGCCTGTACAGGTCCTACTTGGAGGCTCCTGATTAGCTCTTCTCCCGGCCCCTGGGCTTCCAGGTAGGGTGGGCCCGTTGGGAGGGCTCGATCCTGGCAGGATGCCTGCTCCAGGGGTGCTGGGGACCTGCCGAGCCCCAGAAGGGAGCATGTGGGGAGAAAGTTACCATCAGATAGCGTCAGCGGCAAAGGAAGGAACAAGCCCGGGCAGGCCAGACTCGAGCCGGGGCGCCTGGTCCCTCACCCGGGTCACCTCAGTTCTGCTTAACTGTGCTTCCCCGCAGGGAGGGGCGGCGCTGTCCTCCCATGCCCACCCCAGCAAGCCTGGGCATCACATGCGGTTTGTGTGTGCTGCGTGGTGCTGCAGTCGAACCTTTCAGGCAGCAATGTTCCGGGCCCTTTTCAATTTTTTATTTTGACACAAGGTTTTTGCTAAGTCACCAAGTACCCAGGTTGGGCTTGAACTTGCCACCCTCGTGCCTCAGCGTCCCAGAGGGCTGGCGTTACAGGTGTGCACCTCCGGGCCTGGCTCATGACACATAATTGCAGGGTTTAGTTTTCCCCAGAATCTCACCGGGGAAATGTGTAACCACAGCAGAGACAGAATTAAACACAGAGCCGTCAGGCGTGTTCCGCAGTCCCACCTGATGTGTATGCATGAGCTCTCGGCAGTGACTGAGGGTCGGGCTGGCATTCATGGCACGCGCGCCTTGTGCTCCCACCAGGCGCCTGTGCCTCATGATTCACTCTTAGTGCCGCAGGCAGGTCCACGAAGGCAGCAGGAAGGTCCCCTGTTCTGACGCTCTGAAAGTGGCTATGTGGCTATATGTGGCCCGTATGTGCACAATGGTCCCACGTTGACAGAAAGGCTCTCTCCGGAAAGGTGGGCTGCAAAGGGAGTGGTTGTGGACGGCGCTGCCTCTTACATCCTCTTCTTTTTTTTTTTTTGTCTTTTTTTTTGAGACAGGGTCTGGCTATGCAGCTCAGGCTGGCCTTGAGCTCACTTTTGTAGCCCAGGCTGGTCTCGAACTCGCACCGATCCTCCTGCCTCAGCCTCCCGAGTGCTGGGATTACAGGCGTGCGCCACCACGCCCGGCTTTACATCCTCTTCTTGAGAGAGAACGGCAGACACCCTTGTCGTCACCTTTCTTTGAAAGAACACAGTGAGTCGCTCATTGTTGCTTGCAGGAGCTGGAGCAGGCCGAGAGCTCAGCTCCCTCTTCTCTGATACAGGCGTTTATTGAGCTCCTACTGCATGCATGTCACAAGGCAAGGCAACAGAGACATGGTGGCCTCAGATAGCCTGGAGCAGGGTGGAATTCAATCCCCTCCGGCTGCGGCACCACAGTCTGCAGAGAAGAAGGGCAGCTGGCTTTCCACACTGCTGTGTTCACATGCCAGCTGTGTCTACAGAGCAGACAGAGGGAGGCGTCAGGGCCCCATGGCACAGGCGTGGTTCATTGGCCACCACACAGGTGTCTTGAGACCACCAGGAGGTGGTTGTGCCACGGGAGTGCTGTTCTAGTCAAGTTTTGCAGACTGGAAAGGACCCAGAGGGCGAGCAGAGGCCAAGGGAACAGAACGGGCACGGGCTCAGAGCCTGATGTGCCTGGACCACTTCTCTGAGGAGGTGTGTCTCACACCAAGATGGCACATTACAGAGAAGGAGGGAGAGGCGTGGAGGGGCTGCCCTGAGGAAAGCTCACCCTTAGAAGTGGGCATGCAAGCCTCCTCCTCCTCCCCTTTTTCTCTTCCTCATGTTCGTCATCCTCCTCCTCCTCCTCCTTCTTATTGTTTCTAAAGACAGGGTCTCACTAGGCAATGCAGGCTGGCCTTGAGCTCAAGGTAACCCTCCTGTGTCAGCCTTCTGAGTGTTGGGCCTGCAGGCCTCCACTGTCGTACCTCGGGCCATTTCCTCCTTTTTAATCTCTTCTGAAACCACACTGAGCTAGTAAAAATATAAGTTTTCCAAATGCACAGACCATGACAGAAGATATCACAGGTTGGTTCTTAAGCCAGAAGGACTGGGCAAACACCACATAGCAATCTTTTTAAAAATAGAAATCAACAAGTGGATCTAAAATTTTTAAAGGACCTAAAATATGCAAAACAGACCTGAAAAAGAGCAAAGTTAGGAGAATGTGTGATGTCTTGTGTGGAGATTTACCCTTGGGCTAAATGCTAGGTGCCATGGGCAGATGTGCCCTGCAACCTACAGGAGACCACTGCCCCTCCCTGGGAGCCCAGGGCGTGGGACGGCGTGGTAGCACCCGGGCTAGGCCCAGTCACTGACCTCTGAGGGCCGCTCCACGCTTCTTACCAGCAGCCTCTGGGGTTTGTACCTCTCCCCTGGTCACTCTGTGCCCACTGTGCCCCAAGGTTAACACAGAGACAAACTGTGGTGGCTGCCTCTGCCCTGGCTAAGGATATGGCTGCTGCCTGGGTCCCGCAGGCCACTGCCCTAGAAAGTCAGGCTCCTGTACCTGGGGGCCATGGTGCCCTGCGTTCCCTCTCCTCCCCGGGGGGCACTGGTGGCTGTGTCTCCCAGGCCCCATGCTGGGACGGAGGGTTCGGAGTTGCAAGGCCCAGCTGTGGAGCCGGGGTCCTCCAGCATTTGTGAGGGCCTGGGCCAGTCCTCAGTGTTAAAGGAGAGGGGCTGCTGCCGCAGAGCTGGAGTCGCAGAGCTGGAGTCGTCACCAAGGTGTGGAGTTAGCATGAGAACAGACGGTTAAGGACCGTCTCGGTTTTTCTCTTGTTGCTCTGACAAAACACCCAGTGTCAAAAATGAAGGAAGGAAAGGTTTATTTAGCTCACAGTCAGTGGAGGTTTCAGTCCTTACTCTGCTGGCTCCAAGGCAGAGAGGCACATGGGAAAGGGCAGCTGTTCAGGGAGGCAGAAGACAGCAAAGGGCGAAGGGAAGGGCAGCAGTGCAGCGGCCGGCAGGCCTCTCTTCCTTTCGCGCTGACTGCGAAGGTTCCGAGCTCCTCCGAGGAAGTAGCACACAGCCACCTTCCTCATTTCCCTTTTATATCCTTTGTGTGCTGAGCCCTAGGGAGGGGCCTCCACCCCTAAAGGAGGGGCCCTGTATGCCCCCAGGGCAGGGCCTTCTGTGCTGTAGAGAGAGGACCTCTGTGCCCTAGGGAGGGACCTCCACAACCTAAGGAGGGCCTTCTGTGCTCTACTGAGGAACCTCCACAACCTAGGGAAGGGCCCTCTGTACCCTAGGGAGGGGCCCTCTGTGCTCTAGGGAGGGACCTCCACATCCTAGAGAAGGGCCCTCTGTACCCCAGGGAGTGGCCCTCTGTGTTCTACGCAGGGCCCTGCATGCCCTAGGGAGGGGCCCTCTTTATCCTAGGGAGGAACTGCAGAGTTATCCAGCCAACCGTTTGATTTCCCGAGGTGACACACTGTATCAACCATCATGAGGACAAAATGCAAACCCCAGAAATTAGTCCCAGCTTTCAGAGTCATTTGCTTTTGGAAAGGAAAGTGAGGAAATTCAATGGGAAATTCTCTTTAAGGAAAGGTGCCCCCCCCCTAAAAAAAAAAAACCTCAGGAATTTCTAAGGAAAAACATGACCTTTGGCCCCTACCAACTTCCTTGAGACTAATTTGGCCTGGCAAAACCGCAGTGCTTTTAGAGGAACACCAGAAAGGAGAGTTACATAAACGTGACCCTGGTGGACTTTCCTTAGATAAAGCACAGAAAGGAACAAGTATAAAAGACAAAGGAGATCAATTTGACTTCACAAAGTTACGCATCTCAGTCCCCTGCTGCTCGCCACTGCCACTTCTGGGCTTTACACCTGCCTGACTCGGTCCCGCCCTGCATGGCTTCCCCTCTGCAATGCCCCTCTGCCCGGCCACCCTGCTTGGGAGGCAGCTGACCATGGGTCTCTATAACCGTGAGCTACACAAACTTTCACCGAGCGGCTAATGTAAAAGGGACACACTAGGCGAATGTAACCACAAAATATATCACCGCCAGAGTGCTGGAGTCCAGGATGTATAAATAGCTACGACTCAACAATAGGATGACACTCGGCCCCCAGAGTAGGCTCAAGATAGAGACCTCAGAGACAGAAGAGAAGCCAGGCACAGGAGGAGAAGCCAGACATCATGAGTCGCCAGGCCAGGCACGTGGACGTGGAGCCTGCAGTCGTGAACGGTAGGCAGCCGCCCGGGGGCAGGGGGAGGTGACAGTGACCAGCATCGAGGGCAGAAGGTGGTGGAGGAAAGATGGTGGGGTGAGTGGGTCACCCATCTGCTGTCTGTGGAAAGGTAAAAATCGCACACCCACTTTGGGGAGAAGTCTAGAAGTTTCTGGTCATACCAATCCGTGCTAAGACCTGGCAGTTCCCCTCCCTGGTGTTTACCTAAGAGATTAAAACACATGCTGACAAAAAGACGCATCCCGAATGTTCCCTGCCACAATATTCAGGGTGACAGAGGACAGACGTGCGCTGGGCTGCCATCGAGGGTGGATAAGCAAGCCAGGAATGGTCACACGAAGCGACTTCTTCACCCTGCAAAGGGACTGCTCATTGCCGCCGTGTGGTGGATGGGCCCAGATCGTAGGTGTCTACCAGGCCCTGCACCTGTCCCCGAGCTGCCACATGCTGCTTAGGTGAGGAATGGGCAGAGAGGCTCCTGTGGGGGGCCGCAGGGCTAGTAGGGCCCAGGACCCGCACACAGACACTCACGGCAACATTGGTCACAGTAGCTGAAAAGGGGAAACGACCCGGATCCCTCCCAAGGGATGAACAGACAAAACCCACCTCTGGTCATTGCCCAGCTGGAGAGGCACCGGGACATGGACTAGGGAGGCCACACCATGAGCCTTGAGGATCTCGGCCTGGAATGAGGACCACGTCACGTTCCACAGAGCATGGATTCTGGAAAAGGAGCAGGAACTGGGTGTGGGTAGGGATGGTGGAGTGGCGTGGAAAGACACCTCGGGGTGGGCTCTGGAGGTGTCTGCGCACCACGACTGGACTCAGGACCACCGCACTGCACGCTTTCCACTGGTGGATCAACGGTGTGGGCATGGGGATGGTGTCTCAGTAAAGCTGTTACCGCTCCCTCCCCCAAAAACATTTCCCTGAAAGGAAAGCAGAGGAAGGGCGTCGCAGTGCTGACAGCTGCTGGGTGGGATAGGGGCACCTGGAAACCCCGAGTGCGAGTCCAGGCCTCCAGGAAGATGGAAGATTTCTCATGAACACGCCATGGAGGACTCCGGAGGACTCGGCAGGCTGGCTCACCTCTACTGCTCCAAGGGAGGCCTATAGCAACACACAGTTCCCGAATCTTGCAGTGGCTGGAGGTAGGGTTTAGATGCAGAAAGTCCTCCAGAGTCCCCATTCCTGTGCTTGGAGGCAGGGTTTGGGGAAGGAGAAGGAATCATGGGGACATGCAGCTGACTTGCTGGGAGGAGGCCGGACCTGGCCGGGGGAGGCGGGGCCTGGCCAGGGAGGCGGGGCCTGGGGTGTGGCCTGGAAAGGAGTGTTGCCCTTTCTGACTCCTCTCTTCTCTCTCTGCTTCTTAAATACCAGGAATTCCCAGCCTTCCTCCACCTAGGCTTTCCCACAGGGCTCTTCCTCCCTTAGTGCCTTCTTCTGATACAGGGGAAATGACCTCCCAGCCTCAAAGGTAGCTGGGACGAGTTCATGTTCCCTAAAACCAGAGAATGAATTTTAGGAACAAATGGAGGTGAAGAGCAGAATATTTATTGGGGGGAGAGAAAGCTTTTGTCTGACAGGGACAAAAGGGGGTCCCTGACTGGGTTGTCCCTGGGAAGCTGTCTCTTCCAGGGCATTTTATACAGTAAAACCGTGTGTTAAGGTGGGTCTAAGGTGGAGAACATGGGAACTCGCCTAGGTGGGCATGAGGTGGGACAAAACTACCCTCAGCCAGTGAGATGACAAGCACCATCGCTCAGGTACAGTTGACTTAATCCAGAACCAGGTGGGGAAGTGAATCACGTAGCACATGGGCAGGACTACAGAGCAGGGATTTATCTGCTAGCCAGCGGCAGCAGCTGGATCAGTGATTCTTCCCGGCTTCCTCAAGGTGATGCTGAATCCCGGGTGCTTATCTTTCAGGCGGTGAGCTTTTGTTCGACCTTTGGTCTTTAGGTCTGGCCCGCTGCAGGAGCATCTGTCTCTCTTACAGCTGTAAGGCATCCCATCTTCCCTGCTGTCTCTTTGAGGGTCTCGCCCTCTCTGACTGCCTATAACATTTCTGTCTAATTTGGCTGCCTGCAACACTACCACGGGTGTGCCAGAATAAATCCCCGCTCCTGCGTGAGAGCCCTTGTGCCTCAGTGCTGAGAAGGTGTCCGAGACAGACTTTGGTACCAGGAGTGGGGCTGTTGCTGTAACTGCCTGACCATGTGTCACGGAAGCCTGTGGCGCTGGCTCCAGGGAACAGTTTGGAGAAGTCTGGAGACACCAGCTAGAGAAGAACCGGAAGGCCGTCAGGCGAGACCTGCGGGGCAGGGCTGCCTTGGCAGTTGGGCTCAAGACCGTGTGCATGGTGCTTTGGCAGAAAAACGCATTTTTCTCAGACCCTGAGGCTTTGCAGGACACTGAGGTTGAGGATGCTGGCCTAGTTAATCTGCCAAATGAAATTTCCAGGCAGACCATTGTTTAGGCTGCCGCATGGGTCCTGCTGTTGCTGTTAGCTGTGCTTATTTTGAAAAGCAAAAACAAAGGCCCGTGTGAAAAGTTTTCTGTTTCTCCCAAAAGGAAAGTACCTGCAAGGTCAGTGCAGAGGACATTCTAGCTGCCGAAAAGATCAGCGTTACAAAGAAGCCAAGCACTGTACAACCAAACAATAGGAGAGACAGCTAAGGCATCTCAGGAATCAGTGACTCCCCCCAAAGGTGCTAGGAGACAAAAGGGAGAGACTGCTTTGAGCAGAGAGCCCAGGGCACCCTGACAGGGAGGGGCCACTGAAGCCGAGAAGGACACAGGGCCTACACAGGTGGGTGGCTTGGAGGCTGACCTGAGAGCTGGGTTTTGTGGCTTCAGAGATGCCACGCGGCGTGGCGCTCTGCTCACTGCTGGGACCTCTGTGTGCCTGTGTCTCTGTGCCTTGGGCCTTGTGTCTCCAAACCACCCGCATGTCTGCGAGCTCCTCCCGCCCTGTGGCAGGAAGGTTGGCTCTTCTCGCTTGCCTGCCCGGCTCTCCTGGTGTGGGCACTCCCCATCCTCCCCTGCTTCCCCAGCCCTGTCCAGCTCGGCAGTTTGAGACAGCCAGGCCTCGGCTGAGGCTTGAGGTGAAGGAGAGGTGGGGTCCTTGCAGGCCCTGCCTCTGGGCATCTGAGGGTCAGGTTTGCTGCGTGCCTGCTGCCTGCGCAGCCCTGGTGTGCACGAGCCGAGCGTGGTGCTGGTCCTAAGGTCCTGGGCTGCCTGCACCAACTGCGTCCTCTGGGATCTTTTTTGTCAGGAGCAGGATGCCTCACTGCACACATCGCCTGTGTTTTCAAAGTCCAGCAGGGCTTCAAACAGTGACGGTCACCCCAGTGGGGATTTGGATCCCTTTCCAGAGGTCCTGATGTGCTTGCAGCGCTCCAAAAATAGCTCAGCCTCGCCTCGGCTCTGAAGAGCCTGCGCTGGGGCGGCCCTCTGCCTGCTGGGCTCTTAGAAAGGGAGCAGCCAATACGCAGGGTGCATCTCAGAGGCAGCTTCTGGGAAAGGAGCCTGAGGAGCTGGTGCCTGCTGCCTGTGGCCTGAGGTCAGCCGGAGGCACAGCTCAGTGGCCTGAAGCCCTTTGCAGGGACAGCTTGGTCATCCTAGGACAGGCTTCCAGGCAGCTGCCCCAGGAGACAGGACTGAGTCGCTGGCGGTGAGCGGGTGCTGTGAGGCATGAGCAGACGTGTGCTCAGGCCACCTGGCCTCCAGCCTGGCGCAGAGGCTGCCCTAGCTGTGGTTTTAGGGAACATGAACTTGTCCCACGCATCTTTCCGGTTGCAAGTTTCCCCTGTATCACTCATGCCGTCAGAGGATGCAGGCCAATAGTGACAGGGCTGGTAGGGCTCTTTGCCTCCCCTTGGCCGGTAGTTCTACCAGCCTGTTTCCCACACAGTGTGGATGGCTCTGTCCGCAAGATCAGAGTTCCTGGGAGGAGCCAAGGCGCACATGGATGAAGCTGGTGCTCCTGAGCGCGGCCATCCCTGCGTGGCCAGGGGCACCGTATGTTCAGTGGTCTCCCTAGCCCAGCAGGCCATGTGTCACCCTTGCCTGTCACACAGCAGTCAGATGAAGAGCAAAATATTCAGAGCACGGTCCTGTGGCTGGGGAGGAGAGCATCGCGATGACAGGTGGATCACGGATGATGGTCAGCTCGGCCCGCGCATACTAACGATCAGGGTGGAGAGTGAGGGGCGCTGAGCACTGTGGGTGTCCTGGCCCTGCCTGACTGTGCGACTCCTCTCCAGCTGCCCTCTGCCCATGCCACTTGCAGGCCAGCTCTGCCACACAAGGCTGGCATCTGGTGGCCCTGGGGTCAGGGCAGGGAGGATGTGGGTCCCTGGGGACTTGGGTCTCCGAGGGCTGGTGCAGGTGCAGCTGCGGCCTGGTGTCAGTGGCATGGCTGCAGCTCTTGGCTGTGCCAGGTAGATTGCAGGAAGGGCAGAAGCTTCTCCGGCAGGTCTGGGTGACGATGCCCCAGGGCCTGTCGAAGGTCTGTTTACAGTCATGCTCCTGGGGTGGTCCCCTCCCTCTCTGACAGGGCGGAAGCTTCTGGGGCCCATTGGGAAGCCCTGTGCAGGGGCTCTGTCCTCCCCTCAATGTTGAACCTTCAGCTGTGCACCCTGGGCCACCATGATCAATGCCAGCTGTGCCCTAGAATTCCCCACACTGCTGTTCTGTCCAAAGCAAGACCTCAGCTCTCAGCTGAGGCAGAGAGGCAGAGAGGACCCAGGCCAGGCTGGGGCTCAGGAAGACTCTCCTCAGGTGGGGTGACCCTGCTGCTCGTCACCCAGCGGTGCCCACCTGAGAGACAGAAGGGAAGGGGTCCTCTGAAGGTTGGGGAGACTTCTCTGTCCCGCACAAGCCTTCCCATGTCTGCAGTCCTCAGGGCCTGGCAGGAGTGTCATCGTTCATGTGGCCCAGGGTCCTCTGAAGGTTGGGGAGACTTCTCTGTCCCTCACAAGCCTTCCCATGTCTGCAGTCCTCAGGGCCTGGCAGGAGTGTCATCGTTCATGTGGTCCAGGGTCCTCTGAAGGTTGGGGAGGCTTCTCTGTCCCGCACAAGCCTTCCCATGTCTGCAGTCCTTGGGGCCTGGCAGGAGTGTCATCGTTCATGTGGCCCAGGGTCAGGCTGTGCCCGAGCACCTGTGCATCCGACCACCTGGAGGGCTCGGGCTCAGCTCTGAAGCTCGGGGGCCTTAGCCACCCCAGGAGGGAGGGGGGCTGCTCAGCCAGGGGAGGCGGCAGAGCGAGGCCGTGGCTTGTCCTTCAGGGGACAAGGGGCAGGCCTGGGGCAGGTGCAGAGACCCCAGGACTCTCCCTGGGCAAGAGGATGGCAGGAACTGTCCCCACGAGAGCAACGATCCACCCAGTGACGGTCATCCTGGGACCTCATCCGCAGCTCTCTGAGGTGGCCTGCGGTCTCTTAGGAATGAAAAGTGCCATTCTTCTAGGACAGATCCTGGCCCCAGGGCTCAGGCTCTACTGGGAGTGTAAGGAGTGCAGGTCCCTTGAACCTCCCAGCTTTCTGGGGCCTAAACTCCAGAAGGGATAAGCACACCTACGTGCAGATGAACTATGGATGCAAATCACATCTCACGCTGTATGTCAGTAGTTTGTGAATTGTGCAGACATAATTTATGTATAAATTATACATCACATTTATATATACAAAGTCTTTTATCCATATTTATGTCTCATGTACTTATACATCAATATACTTACGCTGCCCTCCTGCTTTCTATTTTCACTTAATAATTGATGTTGAAACCCCTCTGTGGGGGCGTGCGGGTCTCCTGACTCTTCCCCAGTGCACCGAGCACGGGCTGCAGGGAGGGAGCGCTCCACACAAGCTTGCTGCAGCTTCCTAGCCGGCAGCGTGAGCAGGGCGCCAGCGAAGGCCGGCTTTTCTCCTCGCCCTCTGAGCAGGTTTCTTACCCTTGAGCCGACCTTGGATTCTCCGAAGGAATCCCGCAAGGATTTTGTGTGCCAACGGACTAACATTGCTTCCTGGTATTTTGTGTCAGTTATGTATATCAAATTTCGCCCCGTTATTGTGCTTGGCAGGTTTTGGCACAGTGTCGTTTGGGGTGCAACCCGTCCCGCCCGTGGTTTTCTGCTGTTCCCGGTCCATCGGTGTTTGCGTCAGACCACAAGACTAGAGCCCTGGAGCCCTCATTGTCCCGTTAGTGGGACCCGTGTCTGCTCTCCGAGATGTGCTCCCAGTGGACATCGTGACTGCTCGTCCACACCGTGTGTTACAAATGATGACGATCTGGGGAGACAAACAGGTGCGCCCAGGCGCAGGTGCGCGGGCGACAAGGCAGAGACTTCCTGTGCACCGCGTGGGCTGCGTAGGTGAACGTCTCCTGGGTTCTCGAATGAGTGTGTTGGCTGTATGCGGGGTTTGTACCCGACGCATGAAGTTTAGTCCTCATTGGTTTTATCATGCTCATATACCGCGTTCTCAGTCGCTTTGACCTGCCTGATCAGGTGGATTCAGGAATCTGTCACCTGACTCGCAGCTCACAAGGCCCCAGCACTGGGGAGCACGCTGGGAAGCGACAGCTGGGTGTGAGGACAGCTACTGTGGCCTCTCCCGGGCAGGCTCCCCCAGGCCTCAGAGCGGGAACCAGAGCACTGTGGTCACCCAGCACTGAGCTCTAAGGGGAGGAGGCTCCGGAGCCCCTTGGCCTCAGCTCCTGGTCACCAGCTGCTCTGCACGCCGGCAGAGCTGCCAAGCAGGCAACCAACTCCCAAAATAGCACGCCGTGGGCTTGGGGCACTGGGTCCCAGCAGCGTACCCCTGAAGGGGCCAGTGGGGCTATGCTGGACAGCAGAGGGGTGGGCTGATCTTGGAGTCCTCCTGACCTAGAGCTTGCTTGGGGCCTGTGATATGGGAAGCCCTGTGTGGGACAGGGGGACACACTGGCCATCAGAGCAGCCCAACAGCCACTGATACGGCCCTGGGGCTGTGACCACAGTAGAGCTGGGCATTCTGCTGACACAGCACGAGGGGGACCTGCAAGCAGGTGTCCAGACCCTGGCCAGCCACCCTGGCTAGCCCCGTGCTAGAGGCCTGGCCACCATCCTCCCTGCGGTCCATACCATGGTTCCTGAGCAGGCAGTGGGTACCCCTGTCAGCACAGCTCAGATGCAGGCAGAGCTGGGCCCAGTGGCTGCTGAGAGCGGGGAGGTCAGAAGAGGGGGTTCCCGTGCTAATTAAAGCAAGCTGGTGCCTTGGTGGGGAACAGGGAGCGGCATCAAAGTGAGGGCTTCTGCTTGAGCTACTGCCAGCTTAATCTTTATGTAATTAATAGTGCACAGTGAGACTAACGTGATGCCAGGCACATCCCTCCGGCTCACACCTCCCCTCTCCTCCCTCGCCTGCAGGTCGGGCGTCCCCAGGGACACGCGTGGCTGGGCTTAGTGGTGCAGGTGGCTGGCCTGAAGCAGCAGACGCCTCCCACGTGTGAGGTGCTCGGAAGGGCGCCGTGCTGCTCCACACTCCGGACCTCCTTGGAGCCCACAGGGATGCACATATCCACAGGCAGGGCCCTGGGTGGTCGCGGCCTCCTCCCCTGAGTCCCAGCACTCAGCACACAGGTGACCCGGCCTGCCCAGCGGCCCCACCGTTGCCAGATACCAGGCCCTTCGGGAGGTGCAAGAGTCCTGGTGACCTCAGCCCTGACCTCAGAACTTGTCACCCAAAGGGAGGCCCGGCCCTACTCCAGATACTCAGTGAGGGCAGGAGGGGTCATGAGTGCACACTGCCCAGGATGGAGGGGCATGGCGGGTGCAGCGCAGCACGGGGGCCTCTCCAGGAGCCCAGCTGTGGCCCGAGGGCGGAGGGAGCAGGGCCGGGAGGATGAGGACGTGGAGTGCGCAGGGTGGGTGGGCGCTGTTCCACTCTCATGCCCACAGCGCACAAGTCCTTCCACTTAAGGGCTGCAGTGGCTCGTTCATCTGACGCTTTCATTCCTGTTGTGTCTTTGCATTTTGCGAGGCTATTTCTGGCAGACAAATTTCAGAAGCCGCTAATGCAGGGCCAGAAGCTCTTAGGCCGGAGTGCGCGGGGAGGCTCCAGGTGCCTGTGCCCACGTGGCTCTGCACCCTGCCTGGCCTCACACCACCCGGGCACCCAGGCCACACAGGAGTCCAAAGTGCCTGCCCAATCCTGCCATCTGAATTTTAAAGTTTATTAGTGAGACATTTTCTGATGCTTGTTGACAGTAGTTTATGACTAAGAACAAAAGATTTTTTCTGTTTCATAAAACTAATTTCAAGTGGATAATAGCTCCATATTCATATATTATGAAATTATAAATGTAGTATTATACTAATAATATGGAGAAGGGAAATCTCTTTCTTACACAAGGTCAAAAAGTGATTTTTATTTTTTTAAAGAGTTAATTTTTTTTTTTTCTTGTTTCAGAACTTATGTTTGTTTATTTATTTATTTTTATGGCTGGCTCAGCCTGCCCTGAGGTCAGGGCTGGTGCAGCATGTGGTGCCAAGGATCGAACCGCGGTCCCTGCAGTCGCCCAAGCTTTCCTAAGCAGGCGCTTTAGACCACTGAGCCATCCTGCCGGGCCCCCAAAAAGTGATTTTTAAAACGCACTTTAAAAATGATTCCATTTCAGCCAGGCTTTGTGGTGTACAGCTGTAATCCCAGCACTTTGGGAGGCAGACGAGGGAGAGTTGCGTCATGTTCCAGCCCAGCCTGGGAGACTTAGCAAGACTTTTTTTTTTGTGGCACGAGGGATTGAACTCAGGACTTTGTGTTTGCCAGGCAGGTACTTAAGCTGCTGAGCTATCTCCCCAGCCCAGCAAGATTCTTTCTCAAAATGAAAAATAATTTAAAAATGAGCCAGGGAGGGCTGGCCAAATAGCTCAGTGGATTAAAGCACCTACAAGCAGGCACAGGGGCCGGGAGTTTGATCCCTGAGCCTGCGGTGCTGGCCCCACCCCTGGGGCTCGCTGAGACAGCAGTTGAGACTGGGTGTGGTGGCGCACACCTGTAATCCCAGTGCGTGGGAGGCTGAAAACAGGAGGATCACTACAAGTCCAGTCAGTGTAGTGAGATCCTGTAGACCCTATACTGGATACATAAATACATGAATAAATAAAACTGAGGCAGGGAAGTAGCTCAGTGTGACAGGCCTGGGTTCGATAATTAGTACAGAGAAAAAAAATTATAAAAAGGATTGCATTTTTCAGGTAGGTATACAGTAAAAAAGTAAGAGAAATGCAAAATGTTTCTAATATAGAATACAAGTGGATATAAAAGTACAAATTTAGAAGGTAAATTATCAGCAATGCAATGGCAGAGGGGTGAAGGGCAAAGAGTGAAACTGACAGATGCCTACACACCCGCCTGGCCTCCTCCTCACCCCAGGATAAGGCACCCGGGGGCAGGGAGGAAGCCGGAGCGACGCGGTGGGCACCAGGAGGCCGCCCCCCCCTTCCTGATGAGGCTGGAGGGCCTCAGCCACGGGGAGGCCAGCGTGGGCGGCTCTGAGGGTAGCAGGGCAGAGGCGCAGGGCCGTGGCGAGGAGGACCAAGGCAGGCAGCACAGGCCCGAAGCTAACAAGATTGTGCTGCGACCCTGTCTCCCGGCTGGAACACAACAGGCACCTGTGCCCTGGAGGAGGAGAGGCAGACAGGCCCAGGAGTCTCAGCTCCTGCAGGCCGGTGGTGCCCAGGTAGGAAGAACAGGGAGAAGGAAGCCGCAGGTCTCAAGGAGGCCAGGAAGCAGGGAGACAGGGAGGAGCCGGCCCTTCTGGCCAGGGCCCATTACTGCCCTGCTCAGCGAGGCAGCTGCAAGTCCCAGGATCTGATCCTCTTACACCGAGTCCGCCTGGGAAGCTGTTAGAATGTTCTTGACCTAAAACCTAAGGAACGCTAAGGAGGGGGGGCTGTGTGGCGCTGCAGGGGGCAGGCTGGTGTGCAGGGCGGCCGCACCCACGCTGGGCTGCTGACTGGGCACTGCAGAAGGTTACAGCTGGGGCAGGTTTGGGTGGAGATGCCGGGCAGGGCCGGGCCTCTGGCCCTGTGGGCTGTTGTCCTAGGTGCATGTGGGCCTCCCTTCTTCATGGCCAGCACCTGCAGTGAGGTAAGATGTATCGCCAGAGACTCGGCCATGAGGGACAGCTGTTCCCTCCCACGGCGGCAGCCTTGAGTGCCGGGCTAGGTAGAGCACCAGGGTGCTTGGCGTGAGAGGGAAGCGGCCTGCAGAGACACAGAGCTCACCGGGCAGATCTGCGCCAGCTAGGAGCCTGAGGAAACACCCCCTGCTGACACACAAGGGACAAAGTGAGGCTTTCAGCAGCTGTACGCAAGGCCTTTGTGACCCCTAACGGCCATCCCCGTGTCATGGCTGCATGACACAGATTCCCCTGTCCTAGCAGTGTCCACATGCACACCTGGCTTCTCACACTGCATGTCCAGAATCTGCTCAGGAGGCTGCCCCAGGTGAGTGCGCTTGTGTCTGCTGCAGTACCAGCTGGGGGCTGGGGGGTGGGAGACATGCTCACCCACGGGTGTGACGGTGCCACGGGTGAGTGTGTGCCCGAGCCCAAGCCCCGTGGCCACCTGCTACCCCACTCCGTCAGTTGGAAGCTAGCAGTGGGGCCCTGGCACACTCTGGGCATGGACAGCAACCCTCTCCTGGGCCAGCGTTCCCAGGACAGGTGCCACCTTCCCATGCCACCTGGCAGCCCCTCCTGCTTCCTGTAGGTAGCGGGGGCTGGGAACTCTTCTTCAACATAGCGTGGGTCCTGTGGGACTGCTGAGCCAATCCCTGCAGCTAGGCTCATAGAGCCCCAGCTCTGTGCTGGACACTATGTCGTCCCCCCCCCCCGCCCCCGTGGACAGAGCTGCTCTTCTAGGTGTTACTGTGGGGTCAGAGTGGGGTCAGCTCCCCTGGCACAGAACAAAGTCTGTCACCAGGGGCTGAGCAGGATGGCTCCACAGGCAGGAGCTGGCTTGGGCTTGGCGGGCTGGCCCCTTGACCACTAGGCTCCACACAAGCCACACATGTGGAGTCCCCTAGGTAAGGCTGGGAGCATGAGGGGCCACGTGTCACTTCACTTTGTCTCTGAGTTGTGCCCTGTTCCTTCTGCCCAGCTGACTTGGAGTCTAGGGTGAGAGAAAGAGCCCCATGCGTCATGGGGACACCTGGTGACACAAGGGCACAGCAAGGGTACCCACTAAGGACAAGAGCCCTGTCAGGGATGTCCCGCCTGCCACCTGGCTCCAGCACTTTCGCCCCTTCCTGTAGGCCTCGGCCCCAAGTCCTCCTAGGAGGACCCTCTCTGTGGCTCCCAGCCCCTTGAGGCCCTGGGCTCCTGGCTCTGTGGCTGCAACCTGCTTCCGCCCTGCCCTGGCTTCCCCCCCCCCCCGTGTCTCCCCTCTTGCAAAGGCCCCTGTCCCTGGCTGAGGGACCAACCTGGGCCTAAGACGATTTCATCCCAAGATCTTTAGTCAGGGCTCTTATTCTTTTGTTGCTGGTAGGCACCATTATTCCAAACCACTACGAGGAACACTGGGCTGGACATAGAGTCCCCAAGGTCATGGCCAGCAGCACAGGGGACAGGGCAGTTCTCTTTCCTTTGGAGACATTTCTAGCATAGACAATCAGAGGAGACATGGGTAGACTCATCGACTCACCAACTAACAGGCCTGTGGAAGCCCAGCCTGCAGACAAACCTTCTTCCAGTCCCCTAAATCTGGCCTGTCACGCTGGGCACATTTCCGGGAGGCTCACCACGGATGCTGACACCACTTATGGCACTTGAAAACCAGTCTTAATTAAATCTGCCCCCACCGACAGCTCTCAGTGTGCGTTTCCAGCAGAAGGTGTTGTGAGAATCTGTTCCTCCTCCTTACTTTAATCAGATTTCACATTTGCTGGTGGACAGGCTGCTGGAGTGATAGCTTGTTCAGACACCAGGCTGGAGGAGGCGTCCTGGATCCCTTCCCTGGCTCCATGAAGACGCGCCGGGACCTTCGGGAAGGCCATTGCCCCATGGGTGAAAGGCAGTAATCAGCCGAAGCGAGGGAGATGACCCCAGGGGCACAGCGCCAAAGGCTGTTACACATGAACCAGGACCAGATTCCAGGGCTTCCAGGGGAAAATGGGGACACATTTAGACAGTCTCTTCTCAGAGCAGGGGACGCCTGGAGCTGTCTGTGCGTGAGCAAGCACTGCAGAGTGTGCGGCCACTCTTCCCACGTCCTGCTTTCCAGCCTCAGCTCACAACTGTTCCACGTCAGCACTGCTGCTCTGGCCCAGCTGAGGCCAGAGAAGGCTGCTGCAGACCAAGGAGCAAGGTGCATAGGCATGGAGGGGGCCAGCCCTGGCTCTGCAGAGGGACTGGCTCTGGGTGCCATGCGGGCTGTGAGCCAGCCCGAGTCAGCTGGGGCCACCCCCTCTAGGAGCTCCTCCTGCCCCGATGCTTCCCCACCTCCCACCCTGAGGGGCCCGAGTGCACGATTCCTGTCTCAGGCTGTGCTTGTGGGCCCTGCCCCGGACCATGAGTTAAGGCTTCTGTAGACCCTGCGGATGCTTACATGAAAAACAGCTAAATCCCAAACCCCAAAACGGAGCACGGAAACTACCAGATGTTGGTGAGGGTGCGGTGAGAGCGCAAGCCGAGTGCGTGGTGGGTGGGGAGGCCTGCAAGTGGCACTGCTGTGGAAAACAGCGTGCGGCTTCCCCAGGACTGAACGACAGAAGCAATCCCGTGACCCGCTGCCGAGCCCGCGCCCGGAGGCTGGACGTGGGGATGTGAACCATCGCTCTCAAGAGCGGAGAGCCAGAAGCTGCTGTGGATGGGACGAGGATGGGCAGCATGCCCCGCCCTGGCACGGGTGTCATCCCACCTCAGTGACAAGGGAAACCCAAAGCAGCGACAGTCAGAAAGCCAGCCCTGGAGATGCTGTGTCAGTGTGACACGTCTGTTGGAAAGAATGCGTGGGACGCTGCTGAACCAAGCTCCCTGGCCAAAGCCATAGAAACAGGGGACAGCATAGCGGCGGCCAGGGGCCATGTTGTGGCAGAGATCAATTCTGAGAGTCAAAAAAGCTTCTGCAGGGGGTGGTGCTGCTGGGTGCCGGGCAGCGGAAGCGTGCTTAGTGCCACAGAACTGCGTGCCTAAAGTGGCAGAGCTCATGGGACCCACATTTTACCACAATTTGAAAAATTAAAAGACAAAAACAGAACAAAGCTTCAGGTCCACATATGCACCAATGAGAGCAGTTAAGAAGGCTGCACGTCCCCAGCCACAGGGCGTGGCAGCGTGCATAGTTGAGGCCGTGGAACTCTGCGGCCAGGGAACCGCATTTCCAAGGAGACCCCAAGGAGGTCCACGCGTGAGCGAGTGTTGTAATGTTCTGTGTCAGTGCCAAAAGAAATGATGAGGAGACCCGATGAGAGTAGCTCAGAGGGCTCGCTGAGATCTGTCTCTCTCGAAGTGAGCCCACCACTCTAGAAGCATCTCCTTTTTATTTAGGTCACACAACAGAAGATTTACAGGGAGGAGAGGGGATCACCAGTGTCTTAAATAAGGGTGGAGATATCAGTCAGGATTAAGCTGTTACACTTTTTTTAGATCTAGTCTTCTAAGATCCCCAAGTAACAGATGACAACCCACCCCAAACTTTATTGTTCCTCGCTTCTTTAAGATGCTCGTTTCTAATCTCTGCATGCGAGCCCGAGCGTAGACCTACGAGGACGCTAGTGCTTGTGCTGCTCCCAGGTAACCAAGACGGGAACCAAGCCAGGATGGCACTGTGTCTCTGACAGGACAGGGGCTCCCTGGCAGGATACAGCGAGGAACACGGACAGCCGTGTCGGGATTCAGCGAGCGCGCAGCTCCCAAATGGTGTTGAGAGTAAGAACGGCACAAGAGAACCGGTATAGTATGAAGCCACTTTCATCAAGCCCGGCGGCAACGGATGGCAGCCTGCTGCCAGGGGGTCGGTCTGTGGGGCGGGTGGGGCGGGCAGGAGCCTCTGACCCTCCCGAGGTGGCCTCCGCTATTTGCTTTATGCTTGTGCCACTCCTTCATGGCACATGGATGCCTCTGTTTGTTGTCTGAGCCGTAAATTCTGCCAGGACGGTTTTGTCTCAAATGATGCCCCTGGCCTATGGCTTATCTTTAGAGTTTCCATTTAAGGAATGCACACGGCTTTCTCTGCAGCAGGTATGCATCATGGTCGTGCTCTGTCAAAGCCCAGGGCCTGGGAGACATGCAGGTGTACACTGGTGAGCCACAGGCTGCTCGAGGCCTTGGGTGTGGCTCGAGGAGGCTGAGGCTCCGGGGACCGGGGCCGGTGGGGGCCGGCGGGGGCCGGCAGGGGCCTGGGCTTTCCACTGGCACCCAGGGACCCACCCAGTCCTTGGCACTGTTTCAGAAACACGTTTCAGGAAAATGCAGAACTGGAATTTGCAAGGACATGAAAGCGCCTGGCTTAATTCCTCCCCCACGTGATCCTGGCCTGTGCACAATGATCAACTTCCAGGAAGAGGGTGGAGGGGCTGGCAGCTTGTGGTGAACGGTATGGGGCAGCGGCGTTGGGGGCTCTCTGCTCTGGGGATGGCAGCCAGGAGGTCGGTCTGTGCGGCGGGCAGGCGGCGGGCAGAGCCTGGAGACCCATCGAGAGCCTCCCGGGGTCGGAGGTGCTAGCACCTGTGGGTGGGCAAGGCTCCCACCCACTCTGGTGCTCACTGAACAGAAGGAGAACGCAGGGAGGGGGAGGGGAACTCAGGGAGGGGGAGGGGAATGCAGGGAGGGGGCGGGGCCGCTCGCATTTCGGAGAGCTCTGTGGGCTGCAGGAGAGACCCGAGAAGTCTGGGGCTGCTGTCCTCCAGGGACACAGAGGTGACCAAGGCTGCAGGTAATGGGACGATAAGAAATGAGGACACCTGTGTGTGGGGTGCCACAGGGTCCCCCGCCCCTTCCTCTGTCCCCTAGGCCCAGGGCCAGCCGGCTCCTCACTGGGACATCACCCACTGAACCCCTTCCCTCATCTCCCAAGCCCGGGGCAGCCACGCTGCGCTGTGATCTCCGCAGGGCGTGGAAGCTGCCTGCCTGCCTCTGCTCCCTGACAGTCTCCAACAGTGACTGTTCTGGGGAGGTCGACGTCGGCCACTGTGGGCCACAGAAGTGAGTGTAGGCATGCGCAGACCTGGCCTGGCCACCTAGTGACCCCACCACCCTAGAATCCTGGATGACCTATGGGGAGGGCTCCCAGAGCCACCTTGAGGACCTCGGGCCCCTGGCTGGGAAGAGGGTGCTGCTGCTTGCGTGCCTGCCGCTAAGGCTGTCAAAGCCCCACCCAGTGTATCTGGTCAAGTTTGCCCAGAAACATTCTTAGAACCTGGGGTTCTCGCTGGGGCACAGGACACACATGGGGGCGGGGGGGCGGGGGGCGGGCACTGAGTGTAGCATCCAAGCTGCAGGCAGAGCCTTGGGCCCTGTGTGGGTGCCCGTGGGCTGCCCACACCTGGCTCCAGGACCGGAAGGAAGCAGAGCACCCAGGGGCTCTGGGTCTCCCAGCCAGCCAGCTCCTGCGAGCCCAGTATGTGTGCGTCCTCCTCCACAGCTGGCCAGCCACTCTGCTGTGAGCATGAGCTTGGGCCCCGGTGGCCTCTGCAGGGACGGGCTTCTACAAGGCCCCGGGGACGCTGAGGACGCGGCTCTGAGCTGATGGAGATCCGTCTTCCTCTGCCCTGCCTTCCTGCCCTGAAGCTGCCCCCACCCTGGGCCTGGTCAGCCACTGGACTTGACTTTGGTGAATGAAATCACCACTGAAACTTCCAGGCTGCCTGGAAGAGAGGTCGAACTAATGTCAGCTGCTTTGCCTGGCTTCAGCTCTGCTTCAGGGACAGGTGGGGACCTGGAACGCACGTCAGAAATAGACATCTAGCCCATCAGTTGTCAAACACCAAAAGCCACCATAAATTAATTGGGACATGCCAGAAGACATTTGCAAAAATTCAACGTTTATTTTGGATAAAGACATAGAGGAAAAAATCTTTGTAAATGTGGGAGGGAGGGAGGGAACCTTCCTAATGGACGAGACTGCCCTGCACTGGCAACACCTGCACTGGGATCGGTCTGAGAAAGGAGGGGACGGTGGGTGGCACGGCACCAGGCCCAGCAACACCTGAAAAGTGCGCGGGCTAATGCCGGCACCCATCCGCCTGGTGCGAAGCAGGAGAGACGCCCACACAGAAGCAGCGGAGGCCACTCACCGGACGGGAGTTCGCCCCGCCCCTCAGCGCAGCGGCGCTGGACGTCGGCAGGCTAGGCCAGAGCGAGACCCAGGGAGGGCCCGCCCCGGCTCTGTGCCTCCAGAGTGAGCCGCGAACCAGGCAGATGGGTCGTCAGAGGTGAATCCGGCCCCTCCGCACTGATCAGAGCTCGGGAGCCCTCTCGACGAAGGCCAGGTGAACCATACACGAGCAAAAGAAACAAATCCAGGGAAGCCGAACAGTGAGAAGGAGATCGATTGGGAAATTGCTCGTGAATCTAATGCAAGAGGAAAGAAAGCCAGTTACAGAGCAAACCCGGATGTGCAGTTATCATCATGGGTGTCCCATCTGCAGAGGGAATACAAAACACGCCCAGAAGTTACAGGAGACTGACGTGCTTTAGACACAGTGCCGAAGGCCTTGTGTTCAGGGGGCCTTTGGGAAGGTGCCAGGGTCCTGGGGGCTATTGGCCCCCCACTGGCCCAGAGCCGCTTGGCGGCTTGGAAATGTGGCTGGAGGGCTTCTCTCACTCCAGGGCCCACCTCCCTCTGTGACCTGGGTGCTGCAGGTGCCTTTCCTCTGCCTGAGCCCGTCCTCTTTCTTGCCTTGCAGCCAGCTAACTGTGGACTGAACCAAAAGCCAAAGAAACCTTTCTTTAAATTGTGGGTGCTGGGTACATTGCCCTGGTGACCAGAGGGGCTGAGGCAGGGCTGGGCCCTGGGCATGAACTTGTGGTGCCTTTTATTCTGTTCTCTGATTTGGTGATTGAAATCGGATCTCCCAGTCATCCCCAGTGCCAGGCCTCTGTGCCTCGGTACCCACGCTGGGCAGATACCCTCCCAAGGGCTGATCCGGCAGGAGGGCTGATGCAGAGCAGTGTGGAAGGAGCCAACGGGCTGCCTGGGGTCCACAGAGGGGCCCGGGGCTGTGAGCTGGCACAGAGTGGGGAATCAGAGGCCCACCATGGCATACAGTGGGTGGGAGAAGCTCTGGGGGGGGGGAACTCAGGCCCCGATGCCAGGCAGGGACCCAGCACAGACTCCAGGAAAGGACAGAGACCCCTCTGACTGTGAACACAGGCGAATTGAAGTCAGATACTGAGACTAAAGTGGTCTGTGGCCGAAGAGATGGGCTCTCCACCTCATAATAAGCAGAGCAAAATCAGCAAAAGGGCCATTACCCCTCTCCACCCACCAATATGGCTGCAGGGGGACAGGCTGCATCTCGTGGCTGGTGGGTGATGGACAAGCCTGAGGCTAGAGGCTCTCTGTGCACGGGTGGTGAGGGGCACAGCCACCTGCACACCTGCAGGTTGCCTGCTGGTGACCCCCTGCCCAGCAGCTCGCACCTGGACTTGCCCGGAAGCAGCGTCCCTGCCTGGGACCTGCAGAACAAAGCCTGCTGACACGGGGGCACCTGCGAAGGAGGCATGGTCACTCTGAGGTCACCAGGCACTAGCTCAGCGTGAAGAGCTGATGTGGGTCAGGCAGAGCAGCTGGCCCAAGGGCTCTGTTTTCTCATAGGTGCTGATCCGAGCACCTCACAGCTGAAAAACAGCTCCTCATCTCTGTGTTGAGTCACGCCTCTGCTGGACTCAGCTTGGGAGAAATGGGCTCACTGAATTGGCACGCCTCCCGGCCTCCCTCTGGCCGTTGGGATGGGCGCTGGGCCCGCAGCCTGAGAGGTAGGGAGCAGGTTGCAGTCTTGCTGCTTCAGGTTGGAGCTGCTGCTTTGTCCTTCCTACAAAACCCAATGAAGCGAGGAACTTCAGTGTGAGCTCCATCCCAAACTACGAGCCTGTGGTCTCAGTGCCCCGGACAGCAGTTTCCAGAGCGACTCTCCGGGCCACCAGCGTGGGCTCCTTCCCTATCAGAGGTTCTCTCGTGGGCCAGTTGTGGCCAGCTGCCGGGGGGCTGGGCTGAGCTCAGTGGTGCTATGCAAGTCCTCTCGCGGTGTTGTCCTGGTGCTGCTGCAGCGCGGGGTCCCCCTGGGACCTTTCCTTTAGAAACTGGAATTATTATTTAACCTGTGTTTGCTTTGCCGCGTTACTTTGAAACCGCTCCTCTGATTCACAGGGATTGCAGCAGACGGTTTTTTTTTTTTTTTTTGTGGCTGGAGGAGCAGGGCTGACATAGCACGTGGTACCGGGGATCAAACCACAGTCAGTCCCTGTGCTTGCCTAAACTTGCCTTGGCAGGCATTTTATTTTATTTATTTTTAATTTTTTTTCCTTGTTTCAGAACTTTTCTTTATTTTTTTTTTAAATTTTAATTTTTTCTTGTTTCAGAACTTTTGTTTGTTTATTTATTTTTATGGCTGGCTCAGCCTGCCCTGAGGGCAGGGCTGGCGCAGCATGTGGTGCTGGGGATCGAACTGCAGTCCCTGTAGCCACCCAAGCTTTCCTAAGCAGGCACTTTAGACCACTGAGCCATCCTGCCGGGACCCTCAGCAGGCATTTTAGACCACTGGGCCCTCTCACTGGCCCCTTGCAGCAGGTGTGGCCACAGCGCTGTGAAGGACGGACGTTCCCGTTGATTCCCTTTGCGCTGCCTCAGAGTTGCTCTCTGGGGCCCAGGGGGAGGACTCCTCCCAGGCCTGTGGGTCCCTAGCAGGGCCCTGCCCGGACCTTGGCCCAGCAATCAGAGCGCTGGTGGGGGAGCGCTTTCCACCGTCGCCTTGAACGTCACGGAGAGCAGAGGCCTTGCCAGGCTGCTCCCTCCCCGCCACAGCCTGTGAATGCTGAACCCAGGATCCCGGGCGCTGGGCTGTCCTTCTCTTTTCCACCCTCGACTGCTGCCTGAGCACCCCCACGATTCCTGCTCCTGCTTCCTATGCACCCCTCGCTGCCACCCCCAGATCTCCACTTTGCCTGGGGTCAGGCCTGGGAAGGCCGCTGTGGGCTGTGCCAGCAGCACTGGGCGGTGCGTTATTTCTGGAGCAGGTTGGGAGCAGCTCTGTACCATTAGGGTCACCCCCCACCCCGGCGCACTTGCTTCTGGGCTGGGCCCTGCTGACGGGCCCTGGCGGGCAGAAGGTGCGCGCAGAGCCTCACACCACGCCGCCTCAGTGCTGTGGCGCCGCCCTCAAAGGCCCTCCGACGCTGTCCCCACCTTCAGGTCCAGGAACCTATGCATCTGTTGCTGCATTGCTCCCTGTCCCAGAACTTAATGCCCTGCCTGTGGGCCGCTGGAGCACAGGCTCCCTGGGGCCCGCAGAGGGCTGTTGTCGGGGGCGTGGTCTCATCCAAAGCCTCTGGATGGAACCAGATGGGGGACCCCCACCCAAGCTCGCTGCCCTGGCCACTCGCAGGACTCACATCTCCCAGAGCTGTTGGCTGCTGAGGCCCTCTTAGTTCCTGGCTCTGCGGGGCCTCTTAGGACCCAGCAGGAAATTCGAGATGGAGCAAGCTAACACCTGAGCGGAGAGGAGAACAAGGGGGCTGGAAAGTGGATACACCCGGCACAGGCCGGAGGTGTGAAAGGTGTCAGACTCAAGATGGAGCCACTGCTGTTAGCCCTAACCAAAAGTAAGTGAGACTGAGAGGTTCCGGAGCAAGTATTCCTGCAAGGGGCTGATTCATAGTGTCTATTACAGAGGACTCTGCCAGAGCGGCGCTGCCGTGTCAGACACACGCCCAGAGACGTCACCCAGCAGGTGGCAGCTCCGCCTCAGCAGGCACTGCCTTGGTTATGGACCTCTGTGGCAAACATGGTAACACTCTAGGGTCTCCATGGTGGGCCAGACTCCCCCCCCCCCCCCCCGACATCCTCCTCAGGTTCCCCTTGGCACGGGCTGTGTGACAGGCGGCCTGCGAAGTTCTAGCAGAAGGGTTGCCGGGGCTCGCATTCCTCATCCCAGCCATGCAGAAGGTGTGAAGTTTTTCCATTTTCTTTTTAATTAGGGTGGCATCTGCTGGGGCGGAACCGCCAGGTCACTGTGAAGACAGCGTGACAAGTCCAAGGTCCTGGGGAGACTTAATTAAGGCTGCGAAGACGGGAGAGGGAGCTCGGCGGCGCTGGTAGCCCCAGAGCAGCCGCTTGCGACGCGAGGACGCCCCAGCTGTGTGCCTGTGCTTCGCGCTCACCCCTCACCGCCCCGCTGGCCCACAACACCCCGCTGCAGCCCCGCCCATGCTCCCAGGCTGGCCCACCCCTGCTTCCTGGCGGCGTCCTGTAGGTTGGACGCTGTCTCTGCTTGGCTCACCTTGGAAGCCAGGGCTGGTGCCCGGAGCACTCCTCGCTGGGCAAGGCTGGGTGGGGGGCGCGGGAGGCGTGAGACCCAGGGTGCAGGGGCACGGGGAGGGCCGGGTGGGGCCCAGGTGCCGGCAGGGGTTACTGTGGTAGAGAGGGGATGGACATCCGGAGACACTGATGTTCACATTGCCCGCGGTCCGGAGCAGCACCAGCGCGCAGGCTCATTGGTCACCAGCTGCTATGGCTGTGCCTACCTGTCCTCCAAAGCCTCAGTGCTAGGATCGAGGGCACCAGGACCAAGTGTGTGAGCGCTACCTGCCCCGAGTAGCCTGGGCCAGAGGCAAGGGATAGAACATCCTTTGCTGCTTTGCTACCCTCTGCCTGCCTTGAACTGTTTTTCCTCTGCCAAGCTACCTTGCTTTGGAGGCAGCTGACACACTGAGAGCTAAATAAACCTTTCCTGCTCAAACTTTGGGTGTCGGGGGTTTTGTCCCAGCAGAGAGAAAAGAAACTAAGACGCCAAGCAAGGCCTCGAGTGCGGCCCGTGGGAACCTCGTGTCTCCACTGAGTCAGGTCTCATCTCCCCACACTGGCCCAGAGCCTCCAGCTGGTGACACCTAAAGCCCCAGGAGGCATCCCTGTAGTACAGTCTGGGACCAGAGCTGGAGAGAAACCCACTCGTACGCACCTCAGGGCCCAGCCTCAGCTCCTGCTGTCCCTCTGACGCTGCCCCTGGTGCCCTGATCCTGCTGGGATCCCGTGCGGGCACTTTCTGCCCCCCTCTGTCTGCACTGCAAGAAGCCATATGAATCGGCTGGCGAAAAGTATGCCTGTTCCCAGGTGGTCGCGGGTGGGAGGGCAGCAACCTCGGGTCCTCAGGGCCTGACTGGGCTGTCCCCTCATCAGCGCCAACCTGGCCTTGCCCACTGTAAGGCCCAGGATGCTCCGAGGCTCACAGGCACCATAAGGAAAGCAGCCCAGAGCTCAGGGGCTGGGTCCTGGCAGAGTTGGGGTCCTGGAACAGAAATGCTCAGCGCTCCTGATGGAGTGTCATGGGGGATTCCAGGTGAGAGGCTCTGCAGGATGAATGGCCCAAGAACCTACACAAGTCCTCTACCAGAAAGGCCAGACAGGGTCACTGCTGCCCTTGCCGGCTTTCTGGCTGCCATGAATGACACAGCTGTCCTCTGCCACATCCTTCCGCCGTGATGTTCCTGCATTTGGAGCCGGCAGACTATGGACTGAGACCCCTGGAGTCATAAGCCAAGACAATCCTCTCCTCCTTCCACAAAATGCAAGAATAGAAAAGAAAAGAAAATGAGAAAGAGAAAGACCAGGCAGTCAGGAGAACTATACAGTCTACACAGACAGGCCCAGCCCCGGCTCAGGCAGGCAGGAGGGTTTCCGGTGTCCTCAGGCAGGACAGGCTCCTTCCATAGCACGGAGGCCGCTGTGTCTTCGGTTCCTGTGCTCCCAGCCCCCTACTTACTGGATGGGAACCTCTCCCCCGCTCCCCATGTTCTCAGGGTTGCACCCAGAAGTACTCACAGATGGAAGAGCCACACTGCACTCTCACCCACACGCCGTGGGCGCAGCAGAGGAACAAGGCCTGGAAAACTGCCGCAGGGATGGGGGTCCTGAGGCGAAGGGCCGGGGAACCCAGGGGAGCGCACACCAGTCCCACCAGGCTGAAGGGCGGAGAGGAGGGCTGGCACCCGACCTGCACCACTGAACGTGGAGATGTGGCAGCGCTGGTGTCCATGCGAGGGGCAGGGCATCAGGCGCGTGGGGGCGGCCTCAGAGGACGGGGGGGTGGGGGTGGGGAGTGGCTGGGGAGTGGCCCTCAAATATCAAAGAGGGTGGGTGAGGTTCTCTCCAAGTTCTGCCTGGAAGCTGGGAGAAAGGCTGCATTGAAAATGGGGCCGTGGAAGCTGTAACTGGTTCCATAAGGAGGGCCTTGTTGGATCAAGGTGGGCCTTAACCTGTGACTTGAGGCTGCAGCAGAGGAGAGAAATTTGGACACAGGTACAGAGCGCAGAGAACATGCGGAGGCAGGTAGACCCCAGCGGATGTGGTCGCATGCCTCCCAGCTCTCAGGAACTGCCAGGACCTGGGCAGAGCCTTGGGGGCCTCCCTGCACCTCCACCCGTGCCTTCAGACTCCTGGGATCCATTGCTTCGAGGGAGTGAGATTCTGCTGCCCCCAGCTATTCAGTTTGTGACAGGTCCTCACCGCACCCCCAGGAGACCAACCCAGTGCCGAGGTGGCGTATCAGAGAGAATCTCGACCCAGAAGAGAATGGGGGCACTGGACAGGCAGCCAGATGGAACCCCAAGTTCTCTGTCAGATCACCCAGGCAGTTGCAAGCCTATTTTTCAAAGAGACCCAGTGTCATGTGGGACACACACACACACACACACACACACACGCACACACACACACACGCAGACCCACACACAGACACAGACACAGACCGCCCCCCCACAGGAGCACCCCAACAGTACCCCAGGGGCCACCTTGCATGTGCTCTGGGTAGCAGGCAGGGGGTGATCCACTGACAGGGGCACCCATGCAGTGATTTCACAGGAGCAGGAGCAGGGGCAGGAGCAGGAGCAGGGGCAGGGGCAGGGGCAGGGGCAGGGGCAGGGGCAGGAGCAGGAGCAGGAGCAGGAGCAGGAGCAGGAGCAGGAGCAGGAGCAGGAGACAAATTTGGTTTCTTCAACTGGAGGAGAATAAACCAGAGAATGCACAGAACAGGGAATCGATGTAGCTCCGTCTGCAATCTTTCTTTCCAGCCAATATTTTATGGATTCTGGTCTCATGGCTCCTACTGGTCGGAGCTGCCTCTCATAAGTCTCTGCTATCCCCACTAGAGTGCCAGCAATTCAAGCCCGGGTCTGGGTGCAAACGTTTGTCTGGGCTGCAGCATGTGAGGTAGGTCTCGCCTTCCAGGGGCAGCTTGCCCTGCCCGAGGCCTGAGAAGGGCGCTCGCTCTACCCTGGAGGCTCCTCTGGACTGTAGGCAGTGCTCTTAAAAAAAAAACAAAAAACAAAAAACAAAAAAACTGGGCCAGCACTGAGTGCTCCTGTTCTCAGTCACTCCTACTGTGGGGCCCACACCTGCACCCCACAGTCCTGCCACATCCTGTGAGCCCAGAGCCAGTCCAGTAGCATGGAGTCCAGCTGCTGTACCTGGGAAAGGTTTCTTAGCTCCAAGTCCATCTACATGGGCATCTTTCAGCATCCTGGTTCAAACTTGACTTGGTCTAATTAGGACTAAACCTTTCCAAGACCTCAGAAAATGGGCTGTGCCAGCAATGTCCATCTTCTCTCCCTAGAGCCCCACCCGTGCCTTATCCTGTGGCAACCACCTAACAGAGGAAGCACCCAGGGCCGTCCTGTCAAGGACCCAGGCTCCTCCTATCGCTCTAGGCCAGCCTTGCATTCTGGACAAAGCACCTGGCTTCTTCCTCACTGGTCAACTGGACTCCCCCAGGAAGATGCTGGACACACAGCTATTCCAGAGGACTGCTGGCAGAAGAAAGGGGGGTCTCTACATAGATTTCTTGCTACTCAAGGTGTTCTCCTATGAAAGCTCTGGGGAGAACACCGAAGATGAAGAGCTTAAAGGTACTAGCTGTTCTGAACTATCAGCCATCCCTGGAATGGCTGTCTATCCTTGGGGTTGGTCACTATTATTCTGGAACCCTGTGGCGCTGTCTCCACTCCTCCATGGAGGTAGGGCCCAGGCTCCTGAGCCCAGCTGCTCTCGTGCATGCTTCCCTGGTCTGTGGCTGCGCCTCATTCCTCTAGGCTTCTCCGGATGAAACAGACATCTCCTGATCATTCATGAAGCCCTGTGCAGAGCACAGAAACACTCCCAAGAAACCAGCCAATGACTCAAGGTTCTCTCAGGCCCTTCGGAGCCAGGGACTAGGGAGATCAATCCCACTACGTAAACCTGTCCCGCCTTTTCGCACCAGCATCAGGTGGTAAGATAAGGAGACAGATATATCTGTGGACAACTGTGTGGAATGTTCTAGAAGGTCATGGCTTCACATCTCTATGCGGTAGTGAAATATCGGAAGTAGAAATGACCCAACAGATGTTGGGTTCTTTCTATAGTCAGTGGGCTGTGTGTGGTCTGCCCAGGTGCGAACATCTGAGGAAAGGACTGGGGCCACCTTTCGCCTGTCCCTAGACTTCAGGTCCTGTGGCCATAGGACCATTTTGTCCCATTCTTGACATCCCATCCAGGAGCTCTTGGGGTCCCTCCACCATTTCCCGACATTGACAGGTGCCAAGAGAAGCACCTTGAGTGTGGATGCTTTGGAGGGTGAGGAAGCTGCTCTCTGGAGAGGGGAGGGGAGCTGTTCACTGCAGCGCTGTGTACAACGTGGGAGGGGCGGACGTGTCTTGTGGCCATTTCCATACTCACCTCTTTCAGTAATAAAACCCAAGTAAACAAAAGCAGCAAGGACTTAGAACACTTGAAGGTCAGTGTCAGAAAACTCCATTTGGCTTACGATGCTCCACCCATGACCACAGGGTAAACAGTCTTTTCACGTGTGTTTGAATCAAGATACATACCTGGGGCCACACAGCAAGGCCCCAGTGCAACAGGATTCAAGAAACGCAATGCCTAGACCTTAACAAAACAGTACTAAAGTAGCACTGCATAACAGGGTAGCTGTAAATACATAAATATTTAGAGATTAAATAGTAGACCTTTAAATAACTCAGGAATCAAAGGAAAGAGCAAAAAGGAAAACAAGAAAGAAATTTTGAGGTAAATGAAGATGAAAACATTGTAGGGTGCTGCTAAGAAGGGCTATTAATCAGAAAAATCTATGTTAGTAAAGAGGAAAGGCTTCAGATCCATAACCCCATCTCGTACATTGACAACGAGAAAAAGGAAATTGAACCAACTCACTGTAAGTAGAAGAAAGGAAAGAATCTAAATTTCAGTGGAAATCAATGAAATAGAAAGCAATTTTACAGAAAACCCAGAAAGCCAAAAGCTAATTCTTAGTCTAGGTCAATAACAGAGATAAATCACCGGCCAGATCATCAGGAAAAAAGGAAGAAGACGAAGGTGACATTATGACAGATCCCACAGGTGTCCGAAGGAGAATAAAGAGACGTTAGGAGCAACCTTTTCTCAGAAATATGATTCCCGAGATGACAGGAGCAAGTGTCTTGAAATTGCCAACCTTACTCAGAGCAAAAGTACAGACCTGAATGACCAAGGATCTAGGAAGAAAATTGAATTTTAGGGAAAAGCTTTTCCACCAAGAAAACCTAAGGGCCATGTGTCTCCATTCAATCAAACAAGATCTTTCCACAACCATGTGTCCGACAACTATACCCAGTACTACCTTCCACACACACTTCCAAGATGTTACAAGGAGCACTCTCAGTTCATCTGCCAAGCCTGTGTTTCCCTGCCTCTAAAGCCAGACATATAAGAAAGCAACAAGCCACGGTCTCTCATGAGCATAGATGCCACAATCTCAATTTTTTCCCCAGTGTAATCTAATAATATATAAGAAAGACAACTCACCATAACCAAATATGGTTTAGCCCAGGAACTATAGGTTTTGAGATTTGAAAATCAATAATTTCAAAGAGAAAAGGTAACCATATGATCATCTCAGTAGATACTGAAAGTGCTCTTGACAAACCTGGAATCCATGCTCATTAAAACTGGGGAGCAAGTTAGTAATAAAACCCCACCTTATAAAGAAAATCTATAAGAAGCCCACAGTGAACATCACACCTCACGACGAGCAACTCAGTGTTGCCCCTAAGACCAGCAGCGAGGCCAGAATGCCGCCCTGCTGCTTTCCCACAACACTGTCCTGGAGACTCCCCAGTGCACGTAGGTCAAGGAGGAGACAGAGGCTGGAGAAGACAGCTGAGGAAGCTGTTGCATTCAGAGAGAACTCAGCGCATGCCGACAGTTCACCGGAGACCATGGACAGGAGGTACTATGGGAAATAAGCCTAGCTGCTTTCTTGTGTGTGGTGAGCACGCTGACCTTCCACGCCATGTTCTCTCGTGGGCAGAGTTTTCCCCCCTCTGCTCCCATCTGCTTCAGCTCCACCAGGTGAGCCATCCGTCCACATCTCCTGCTGCAGTCCCAGCTCAGGGCTTCTGCTTCCGAGACGCTCAGCACCCAGGCGGTGAATGAGATGGTGCTCCTAGCCAGTTGCCCTTGGGCCGGCTCCCTAGAAACACAGCCCACACGGTGTGATGTCACTGAGCGGTTAGATGAGGGCGATGAGTTATTCATGGTTACTGTCCTCTAGCACAAATGGCGTTCAGGGGAGGCTCTGTCTCAATGGCATCCCCAGGCCTGCCTGGTGTGGATTCCCTTGGCCTCAACTCAAAGGGGCCTCAGGGAGGATGGGGCATTTCGCCAGCAGCTCTGCCCTCTCTCTTCCTGAAGTTCTGAGGCCTAGCACTGTCTCTGCAGGGCATGACCTGGAAGCAGAGATCTACTGGTGCCTCCCTGGTGCATGACCCGGAAGTGCAGCCTACTCTTCCTCCCTTTCCCTCTATCGTCGTCCTGGAGGTGTCAGGTTAGAAACAGAGAAGGCTGGAGGTACGGAAGGCTCAACTGGCCATCATCTTAGCTTCCACTAACTGTTAAAGAAAGTTTTAGGCAGAAAAGTTTAACAAATCAGAGAATTCTTGCTTATTCTTGATATAATTTTGAACCTTGAACATTAGCAAGAAGAACAAAATTCGAAGGAAAGAATTCCTGTAATTAGGTGAAAATTTTACTTCTCTCCTTTCGTGTCTGTAATTAATGCTGAGGGCTGAACCAGGTCTTCACATAGATGAGGCAAGGACTCCACCCCCGGACTTCATCCCAGCCCCCATTTTCCTATCTCAACTTCGAGTTTAGGTAATGCCAATATAGCAGCTGACAAAGCTGTAAAGGGATACCTACGACATGCTGAGTAAATTAAGGAACAGAACAAAGGCAGACAGCAGGCGTTCAGTTGTATAAAATAAATAGCACACACAGAAGAGAATGTATCGGCGGTTGTTCCAAAGGACGCCTGCCCAAAAGGGAAACCGTATGGGAGCTCTGCTTTCCTGTTAAACACTTCTACAAAGAGTAAACATTTTACATTAAGTGTGCATGCATTATATTTATAGTCCCTGAAGAATCACAGTATTTTCATTTTAGAGGGGAAAACCCCACAAAGAAAGCAGAGGAAGGAAATATTTGCTGTTATTTTGTATCTTTTAAGTATTCCAAACAGGCAACTTGTACTAGTAAAGTAACCAGAAGACTCTTTTGCTTTCTTCAGGCCACTTTATTACTACGAGAGGACTTGAACAACAGGTGCCTCGGCCAGCTGTCCTACCCCTCCCATCCAGTGTGTGTTATTTCCTCTGGGCAAACACACATTTGCATGATTCTGGCCAGGGTGGACAGGCACACGTGTGTCAAAGATAAGCTCAGGGTCAGGGAGAGAGCTGCCTCCTTTCACCAGGAGCCAGGAGGAGGGCGGGAAGATGCGGTGGCCTCGGTCAAGGACACCTTCCTCAGCAGGACTGCTCTGGTTGATCGAACTCGTCCTTGTACACAGGCCACCCAGGGGAGTGGGATGTGCAGGGCTGCAGAACACGGTACGCCAGGAATTCCTGGAAGCCCATTGACCTGAGTGCGGCCACGTGAGGAGGCTTGAAACCTACCTCTGAGCTCCATGAGTAACGGAAAATACTGTCCCAGGAGGGCCACCCCAGGGGCAGAGCGTGTGGGTCTGCTTGTTCGTCTCCCTGGAGGTTGGACAACCTGGAGGAAGCACTGGATGCCATGGCACTACCCCACGTGGTCACCCATGCAGCTATGGCCAGGGCAGTGGTGGGACTGCCCAGCGTGGATGTGGCAGGGCGGTAGCTCCGGCCTGTCTCGCTGCCTGAAACACCCCTTTATTTTGCTCAAGCCACTGCTGTGTGTGTGACCCTTGGCTATCCTTTCTGTCCTGGAACGTGGTGGGTCACCAGGCTTCCTTCCAGTGCTTGCATTATGTCAAGCCAGGAGACTCCAGCCTCAGCCCCCTCACACCGGAGAGCCTCCTGTTGCCACAGGTCATGAGTTCTGGCCCCACCTGTGCGAGGGACCCCTCGCTGATCTCTTGTGGAGGTGTGCCTTGCACATGGAAAGACTGGCTGAAGGCCTGGCACAGAGAGATGGCCCCTGCGATGAGAGCTCGGCCCCTTCTCCTTCAGGAGGCTGTCGATGGAGACAGACCCCAGCCCTGGTCTCCCACTGGGCCTCTACAAACACACCCTTGGATTGCACAGGTTGTGTGTCACCTGCCAGGACAAGGCCCCTCCAGTCACCTGTTGTGACATAGCACAGGTTTTTGTATTTCACGCACAGTCCAATTAATGACATGATTTTATTTAATAATCAGAATGAGGCATCCCTCATTCCCCAGTCCAATGGTCTGGGGAAATACTACCAGAAGCCAACCTGACAACTGCAAAGTAACCCAACCTAAATTAATGAAATGTGTTGTTAATAACCAATCCATTTTTTTCACTATTAATGTAGCTATATAAACAAGCTTCTGCATCAGCCGTGGAAATCAAATTCTCAGCCTACTGGATATTGTTGACATAATAAAGTGATGAAATATAGCTCAACTTAATAAACAACCTTCTAATCACATCTTTAACCTCCTGCCTCTTGAGACTCAAGAAAAGCAAACACCACACAGCCTCAGCAAATCTCTGTGATCCCTGTGCTTCATTCAGAGAGGAAGGCAGAGACGTGGGTCCTGGAAGGGCCGTCCAGGGCAGCGAGCCCCTTGACCACTTCCTTGGGCTGCGTGGCAGCTTTGAAAACCAGAACGTGACTGGTGGAAGAAAGGGTGTGGGGGTGGCAGGGCCTCCTGCCTGGGCAGTGCGGCTCGGTTCCTGGTCCTGGGTGCCCAGGGACTCCGTATGACTCATCAGCCACCTGGTGCATGTTGGAAGGGTGATTATTAGTAGACATGCCGGGACTGCAGCCTCCAGGGGCTGGGATGCCTGCTCACCCCGCCACTGCCGACTGGGAGGTCAGCGCTCCCACCAGCGGGGTCTCCTGGCTATGCTCTCGTGTCCCCCGCCTCTGTCCCGGCTGCATTGGCAGGGATTGGTCTTATTCTCAGGCAGCAGTGGAGAAATATAGTATGGATGTGCCTTCCCCAGGACCTGAGAGGACCCTGAGGGGTAGCTCCATCCTGCTGGCAGCTCTGTGAGGTGTCCACGTCCAGGCCTTTGTGCACAGCCCTGCTATCTATGGTGGGACGCAGCATGGACAGGTGAGCTGGGCCAGGCTGCTGGAGACACAAATGGCCTGCTTGAGGCCGAGCAGCGGGCCCAGACACATGCGCCAGGCCACCTCCTCCTGTGTCCGTGCCTGGGGAGCACAGGGGGCAGGCTCTCCCACCCGGAGCCAGCTGACACAGGGAGGTGGGATGCAGTTAAATCCTGGAACAGGAGGTCACTCACAGCCATCACCCCAGGACCAGTCCCAGGGCTTGGGCCGGGGGCAGTGGGTCTCAGGGAGGAGGCAGAGGAGCCTCAGACGCAGAGGCTAGAGAGACTGGGGTGCTGACAAACCGTGTTCCCCCAAATCCATTCACTGAATCATCATCCTTGCATCATGATGTCAGGAGAGCCCTGGCATTGGGGCCCTTGTGGCAGGGCTAGAGAGCTGCCTCGCCTTCCACCATGCCTGAGAAGGCGCTGTCTGGGAGCCAGGAGGTGGCGCTCCCTTTGCCAGCTCAGGGGCCTTGACCTGGGACTTTCCAGCCCCGGCACTGAGAAGAACAAGTGCCTACCATTTACCCCAGGTGTGGTATTTTCCTTACAGCAGCCTGAACTGAGACTCAAGGGGCAGAAGAGGGCAGGCAGCTGCTGCCGTGCCCTGCGCCGTGGCACCCCCTGGAGCCCTGCTGAGGCTCTTCCTGCATCCTGGGACAGGGAGAAGCCTCGGCTCTGCCAGCAAAGTCCTTTGTGCCCAAGGCCCTTTGCGGAGCCTCTTTCCTGTGACACAGGTTCAGCCAGGCCCCCTGATTCTTCTTTGTCACCATCACCGTGGGGATCGGTGCTCTGAAGGTGACATCAAGGGCCCCCAAATGCTTAGCACATCTCCCTTGACTGCAGGCACCGTGTCCTTCCCTGGCTCAGGGAATCTGCCCAAGGCCACACAGCTGAGACGCGGGAGGCTGGACTCTGGCTGGGCTGTGTCTGGGGCAGGCAGGGAGCCCCAGGAACAGCGGGACGCAGCCCTGCCAGCCCCGCCATCCAGTAGACAGCTTGCACCTCATGCCTGCCGTGCTGGGGACCTTCAGCCCTGTGTCCACTGCATATGCCATTAGAGGCCCACACAGAGCCCATCCTGGAGCTGCCTAAGGCAGAGGCCAGGCCTTGGCAGCAGGGAGGGCCGGGCTTGTGTACTGTGGCCTGAGGGCTGCTCCAAGCTATGGGTCCCCACGGCTTGGGAGGAGAGGAGGAGCAGGCCATATTCTCTCCTACATGGGGTGCTGGAACCCCAGACCAGATTGGGCCCATGGAGGACTCCCTCTGCCTCATGCCTGGAGACACGCTCACACTTCATTCTTTGCCCACACCTCAGCCGGTCCTCACATTGCGCTGGATCCCGAGACATCTGTGGATTCCCCCATAAAGAATGCAGTTTCCTGTGGCTGGGAGAGTTAAGGGCACACAGCTGGCACCCCACCCACAGCAGGGGCTTTGGGGTGACAGCCCGTCAGATCCAGAACTTGCACAGGAAGGGCAGCCTCGTGGGCACTGGGAAGTCAGGGGCAGGCACAGGGGGTGCTGGCACCCAGCTGAGCCTGCTGTGAGGCTCCACCCACTGCTCTGACCTCCTGCGACCTGTTCTGCTGCAGTGGCCCCTGTGGCCTGCAGGGACATGGGGGGAGTGCAGGGCACTGTCAGTCAGTAGCTCCTGAGTGTTGTGGCTTTGCTCTCGTCCTTCCTCCTGGTCAGGAACCGAGAGCAGCACGTTACTTTGCATGGGCAGGGCCATTTGCCTTTTAAGGCTGGCTGAGGTACCACCGCTCTCTGCCCCTGGGACCTGGAACCATAGCTGGCCACATAGGGCTCGCTGGGAGCAGTCCTTGCGGCCTCTGCACTTAGGATCAATGGCTTTCCTCTGTCTGGCTCTGGGCCAGGAGTGCAATTCTACCCAGTAGCATTTCTGAGGCTCGAGGCTGCTTGGAGTGAGGAGCCATTAACAGGTCTGCCCCTCAGCCCAGCTGGGCCTAGCACCAGGGCTCTGGCTGGCTCCTGTGCGGCGGCAGCCTGGGATTCACACTCGGGGCCTGAGGTCCACCTGGGCTCCTTCTGGGACATTAGTTTGTGGCTTTAGGAGAAGCTGCCTCTGCAGCGGTCCTCACACTGCTGGCCGGCTCTGTGTGTGGCGGGCCATGCCCCTGCTGGCGGGCTGGACCCTCCTACCCACCCCAGCACAAGGGACCCAGGGCCCTGCCCTGCAGCTGGCAGGAAGGGGCTGGGGCGCCTAGGCCAGGCAGGCCCTGCCCTGCTGTGCTCTCTGAGCAGCACTTACTGTATTGAGGGTAGCTTGTCGGAGCCACGTTGGGACAGCGAGGTCAGCACATCCCGCCACTGAACCTCGAGGCCATGAGCTTTGCTGAGGCCCCCTTACAGCCAGGCGACACCCCTGGAGGCCTTGCTACAGGTGGCCATCCCGTCTAAGCTTCCGTCTGCCTGGACCCAGACGTGCTCTGCCCAGCGGCCCGGCCACTCGGGGCAGCGCAGGCTGGCTCTTCTGTGGTGCCCAGTGCAGGGATGCTGGGAGTGACCCCGACCTTAGATCCGGGCTGAGTTCCCGAGGGGAGGTTCATGGGCAGGACCTGAGGTTTGGGGTATGATTTTGGTTGGCCTGTCCCTGCAGCCGTTGTCACTGACACTTCCTGAGATGCTGTCTCCTCAGGAGGGAGGGTCTTTGCCAACACGAGGGTCCCTCCCCGAGCTACCAGCTCTCCTAAATGCTGCACAGAGCGCCCCAGGCGACGGATCCTATCCCGTCTGTCCCAGCTCTGTGCCCAGGGCTGCTAGGGCAGTGGCAGCGTTGCTCTCGCCTCTGCCTGTCTGCCCTTGGCCTTCCTCCTGACGGGGCCAGGCATCCTTGGCCTCGAGGCCAGCAGTGGTCATGTGGTACCAGGGGCCCCTTTGGCTCCACGGTGGCCTCAGGTCACACAGGGCTGGCTGCTGGGCACTAGGGTCCCAGGCTGTGTTTGAGGACACACAGATGACCCCACGCTCAGGTCCCCTGTCACTGACCCCAGGGGCAGGCAGGCTTGGCCAGATGGCAGAAGAAGCCCAGCACCCCAGCACCCATCCGCCACAAGGTCCTGCTGAGCCCCTCCTGGCTGAGCCTGGTGGCCAAGGATTCTGGGAAGGTGGCCCCCACCCAGTGTCTGGGAGGCCCCAACCTCCAGTGGCCTCACTAGTGACACAGCCACTGACACAAGGTCCCAGCCCCCCTGCTCGCTTGCTCCCCACCCATCGGACCCCGGGTCAGCCTCCAAGCTGCTCTGTCTCAGTGAGCCTCCCAGCTGTACCCCGGCCGTCCCTCCCCGCCTTCGGCCAGGACCCATGGTGATTCACCCCCACCAATGGTAGGCAGGAAATGCACATGGCTGCAGGGTGGACACGGGGCCTGTGCTGCCACGGCCTCACGCTGGCCCCCAGGAGGAGGAGAGGCCACTGGCCACTATGCTTCCCATCGACTCCTTGTGAACCGGCCCCAAATCAATTCCCTAGAAGCAGACTCGCGCGGCCAGGTGACTGAGTCTGCGCGGAGGCCTCTCAGCTTCTCTACGGCTGCTTCCCCCTGTGGGGAGGTGGCAGGTCTTCCAGGCGCTGCCCTCCACACAGGGGCAGGTTGGGAGGAAAGGGCAGTGGGCATAAGGCTTCTACGTGGCCAGCCTAGCGGGAGCCAGAAGCCTGGGGAGGTGGAGTCGAGGGCCAGAGAGGGGCTGGGGTTCCTCTGTCCTGCCCTCCTCGTGCTATGCAAGGCTCTGATCTCCCTTCAGGCTTTCCAGGGGCTGGGGGTGGGTGGCTCCTCCTCCAGCCTCCTTCAGACAGGAAAGAGCAGCCTCGGTTTCCCTCCAGGACCTGGCGGCGCAGCGCCTGCAACACAGACCTCGCCCTTGGGGAATTGTGACAAGTTTGTTCCATGCACCTGCTACAGACACAGGGGTTCTGAAAATCTATTCTGCACATTTCTCTTCTTTTAAAAGAGGAAAACAAGGCACGTGGTGTCTTTCTAGCTGTGGACACGGCTGGCCCTTGTAGACTTGCCCGTGAGAACCATGTCCTCCCTCCCTAACCCTGTCCAGAGCAGCTCCGGCCCTCACGTCGTCTACCTTACTCCTCTTTGCTGGAGCGCTTGTGATCCTGTGAGCTTCGGACACGTCAGTGACTGAGGTGACAACGTCCCCGGGGAAGAGCTTCGCCAGCAGGCAGCCCTGTTCCTGTAAGCCCACACCCAGCCTTGGGGGACAGCTCTGCCCACGGTGACTGCAGACCTTACTTGGGTCCCACAGAACCCTCCCTGAGAGTCCCTCGTGGCACCTCAAGTGTCTGCAGCCAGCCCAGACTGCACATGGTGGAGGCAGGTGGGGCTGCAAGGATGGTAGGCTTCTCTGGCTCCCCGTCTTGGGGTTCGGTTGTGGGTTTGGGGTTTTATTTGGCTTTGCTTTGGAAGATTTGGGAGTGAGCCCCCTGCACTCTCCAGGGCACTGTGCTTCCGGATCCCCGCAGTCCAAGTTCCCATAAATTTGCTTTTGTGTGGCAGTGCATAGGAGTAGACTGTGGGTCTGAGACCCTAGAGCTGGCCCAGCCTGGGTCCCCTCTTGCAGTTAGAGTCCAAGGTGATGGTGCTGGAAGCCTGGCCCCGTCTGGGCTCAGGACAGCTGTGGTCCCTCTGAATACCAGGGCTGTCTGGAGTCAGGGAGGCCCTGGTGTCTGGGGGTAGTGGCCCACCGGGTGGTGGTAGCACCTACCACACATAGCTGGCTCCCTCCACAGGGCGAGGCCCAGGTCCTAGTGTCCTCGTGTCACTCAGGAGGAAAAGGCAGTGGGGCTGAGCGCGTGAGCCCTGCACTGCCTCCACAGCACAGCCAACACTGGCACTCTGGGGTGGGGTGGGGACAGGTCTTGGCCAGCTGCTGCTCCTGCTGTGGAGAGGCGCAGGGTGGTCTTGTTCTCTCCCCAGGAAGCCGTTCCTCCAGCTGCAGGGTGCTCACATGCTTGGGGCTCACTGGGCCAGCGCCGGCCCCAACCTGGGCCTAACGGGGATGGCTCAGCCCTCAAGGCCCAGCTGTCCAGGAAGCAGATTTAGCACAGGCTTCAAAGCCATGAGGCCTTTACTTCTGCGGCGCAACCCACCTGCTGGGGGCAGCATGCGCCTAGCTCCACATGCTCAGGCTCTCAGCACCCGCTTCCTGGATGGATCAACGGACCCAGAATCTAGGACAACTTGCCGGAGTGACAGCGCAAGCCGTCTTTCTCTTTCATCTCACCCTTTCCACCAAATGCCAGGGAGGGGACAGCCAGAGAGCCAGGGGGCAGTAAGCGGCCTGCTGGGAAGTTACCGTGGCTGCAGCCGGTTCCCGGCAGGGACCTCACAGGCCCAGGGCACGGGATGGCCACGCTGTCCACCGTCTCCCCAGGCTGAGAAACACACTGAGCCCAGTTCCCATAAATGTGGCTTTTATGCCGTGGGGACTAGGGTAGACAGTGGGTCTACCTCAGGCCCTGGAGCTGGCCCAGGCTGGGTCTCCTCTTGCAGTTAGAGTCTAAAGTCATGGTTCCGGAAGGCTGGCCCTGTCCAGGGCTCTGGAGGCTGATGGGGCCTCAGACCCGCTACAGGTATCCCCAGGTGCCATGGGCCAGGCTGAGCCTGTACTACAGTGTGGGCACAGCTGCCCTGCCCCTGAGTCATGGCTCCCATACCCTGGGACTGCAGACCCCAGTCCAGGGCACTCCGCCAGCCACCTGTCTAGATCCTTCTGCTCCTGAGGTCCCAGGACCCCTGGTCCACCCCACCTTCCCCGTGTGGCTGTTATCAAATGTGCTTAGTCCTCACCCAGGGCTGCCTGGTCCAGAGCCCTCAGTGTCAGAGCCTGGAAAGAGCGTGGGTGGCTGCCATGGCCTCTCCTTCTCCCAGTGGACCGGGGGTGGGGGGTCTCCTCAGCCAGGCTACGCTGCTGCCTGAGGCCTCTGAGGCCTCCCTTGAGGCCAGTGGTCCTGCATACAGCTCTGCAACAGACCGGGATTTCTCTGCCAACAGCAGAGGTCCTCGCCCCAGGAAGTGCCATACCCCGGGAATGGCCCGTCCCTGCTGTGACCTAGACAAGGACCAGGGAGTCCAGCAGGCACCATGCTGCAGTGCTTGGTCAGGCCCCTGGGGCAGGAGAGTGCTCTGCACAGAGAACAGGCTGGCCCATGCGGGTCTCAGCCACTCACGCAGCCAACCTGCAGCGCCCGTGGTGGGGGCCCAGGGGTCCTTCCAGCTGGGCAGACAGCCGGCCTCATCCGCACCTCACCCCTCCCTCACATGTTTCTGGAAATGTGGTGGGTGTGAGATACCTGGGGCTCAGTGGAGCAGATTAGATAGCTGGGGTAGTGGGAAGTAGGGTCTCCAGCCTAGAGTGCAGGAGCCAGGTCCTGGGTGGTTGGGCCCCGCCAGCCCCTGGGACCTGTGTGTCAGGGTCCGTGCCACCCCTAGCTGCTCTCCCCTCTGCAACTCCCGAGCTGGAGTCCAGCAGTAGACCCTGGGCCTTGCAGAACTTCTAGAAAGAAGAGTGGGCCCCAGGGCTCTGGACGCAGAAGTGCCAGCGGGGAGTGCTGTGCAGTTGGGGTGCTACTCACGGCTCATGTCAAAGCTGACGCATTCTGCTGAGCCAAGAGTTCCTGGGAGCTGTGCCAGGCTCCCTCTGGCCCTGTCAGCCTGCTTTGTGCCACAGCATGGCCTTGAGGCTCTAGGGGCAAGCACCGGGTGAACGAGCCACCTGCCCGGTGCCTCAGGTCGCGGCCGCCTGAGTGGTCAGGGGAGCCGGGCCCTTCCTCACCGCCAGGCTGGGCAGAAGCCTCGGGGTGTGGCCAGGCCTAGGAACCGAGCCGCAGCCAGGCAGGGCTGCAGGGCTCTGTCCTGCTCAGCTTGGCCAGATTTAGCAAATGAAGATACAGTGGAAGTGGAATTTCAGTGAAACGGGAAGTTGAATTTTGGCACAAGCATATCCTGGACGCTATGTGAGGCAGGCCAGACTAGACTAGTATTAGTGACTTCCAGTTTGAATCTAATTTCAAGTTCATTATTTGAAGCTCACCCTGTATCTTTCAGGCCTCCCCTGGGCCCCCCGCAGCCCAGCCAGGCCAGGTCCCAGCTAGTGTCAGAAGCGCCCTCTCCTGGACTGGACTGGGGCCTGCCAGGAAATTCTCATGATCAGCTCAGGGGAGGAAGAGATTGCTTACAAAGAAACATATACTTAATTAAACGGGTAGCTTTCAGATGTTAAGCCACCAGGCTGGCGACATGGGGCAGGGGCTTCCGTTGTTGACCTACTATTTCTCGGCCTGAACGAGGCTGGGGCCGCTGGACAAAGGCCTTGAGCACGGCGCCCCCTGGAGCCCACCCTTAGTAATGCATGGGCTCCAGGCCCAGTTTGGGTTTTCAGGACTGTTCATCCAAAAGTCTTCACGTTTGTCAGGTGTCGTGACATTTGAGCTATCTGATTAAAACACAAAGTGTGGTGGGAACCCGAGGGCCTGAGAACAAGCATAGGTGACATTAGGAGATGTTCCTCCCCTTGAGGAAGCAGGGCAGTGCTTCTCAAGGGGCCTAAGTCACTTCTTTGGGGTCTTGGGGGACATGGAGGTTAGAAGTTCATGCTAGTCAGAGTGGAAGCTGTTGGAACCACGTGACTTGTGGCTCAGCAGGGACAGCTGCGAGGACAGCTAGAAGCGACTAGGGTCAACTCTGCCAACCAAGTGTCCTGGTGGCGCATCCTGGGCCTTGCCTGCTGACCAGGAGCTGTTTGGGCCCGAGGCACTCAGGCAGGAGGACAGAGATACAGCAAGGCAGGAGCGCCTCGTTGCCTGTGGGGTGGAGGGCACAGGACAGGGGGCAGAGCAGCTTGCAGGCGCTCGAAGCCCAGCAGGGCGGAGTGGAAGCAGGACGGTCTGGGGCAGGAGGGAGCTCTTGGCTTCAGCTGAGGCCTTACAGGGGTCACGCCCTGAAGGCGGCAGGCTTGTTGCACACTAAAGACCAGTGACCACGGGCAGAAGGGACAGGAAGGAGCAGGCAGGAGCCACTGTGCCTGAGAGCAGTGTCCCTGAGACCCATGCCTTGGGGCTTTAAACCACGAGGGGATGTCTGTGCTTGTGTTAGGAGCAGCAGCAGGTGTCCTGGAGCGCAGAGGGGCAGGACAGGCAAAGGGTCACAGGCTCCGGCTGCTCCACTCAGTGACATAGCAGCAGCCTGCACCCGGAATACTGGGATGGCCAGCAGGGGGCGCCAGAGACCGCCTAATCGCCTAGGGCGGGGGCTGCCAGTTAAGACTCCCACCCCGGAGGCTGAGCGGCCAGGTGAATTATTCCAAAGGGCCTCGGTGGTCCGAATGTGCACTGGGTAAGAGCCCTGCAAGCCTGGCGATGTGTTGGAAATGCGCGTCCCCGGGCCCACCCGGGCTTCTGAAGCACGGCCAGCGGGGATCTGCTCGGTACCAGGCCTTCCAGGTGCTTCCAGGCCAGCCCAGGCGATAACCCTGGCCGGCCTCGCTGCCCAGGCATGGCCCCTGGCCCTTGCACAGGACCTGAGGGACTCTCACAGCATTAAAAATTGTAGGAGCCCCTGAGCAGAAAGGACGCTCAGCCCTGGAGCCTCCTGGGAGGAGAGTGGGACTGATTAGTGGGGTCCACGGGGCATCCTCCAGCCAGTGGCCGGGGGAGAGGCAGAGAAAGAGTGCACCGCGGCCAGGGTCCCTGAGTCCACTCGGCGAAGCGCTGACAGCTTACAGAGCTGCTGGTGCTGGCCTGCTCTGTTTCTTTGCTTACGCAGAGGTAACTTTGGAACCTAAATACACCCAGGAAAAAGGCCAATCAAGCCAAGCCCCAATAACGCTGCTGGTCTTACTCCTGGACCTTCTCTTGGTTGCCTTTTATGAGGAAGATAGTTACAAAGGCAGAGAGCGTGTCACGGTACGAGGCTCTCTAACACTGCAGGCGCATCCTGTCTCCTGGGCCTGTGGCCATCAGAGTGGCCCTGCAGCTTCCTCCAGGCTCTGGCCAGTGCCTGGCCTGTGCAGAGCTCTTCTGCTGTGGTGGACCGTGGCTGTGGGCTCTGTAGTGTGCACTCTCCTCACAAGTCATGAGGATGAGGTGGTCGAGGGCACCCCAAAGCAGCCATCCTCATGGAAGCCTCTGGGGTCAGATTTGTGGAGGCGAAGCCCTGAGTCTCATGTGGTGGGTGGCTGCCTTCTAATGCAATCTGCAGGCAGAATCTTGTTTGGCCCTTAGCTGAATCCAGGGCCCTGCGTGGGAAAGACTGAGTCCCTGCTTGCGCATTGCGCAGAAGCCCCAGAACACAGATGGGACGCTTTTCCTTGCTTCCTCAAGGAGCCCTGAAGCAGGAGCAATGTCAGAGACAGCCACCTTGGGCTCGGAGCCTTTGGCGGGGGTCAGAACCTCAAGGACAGGCATGGTCACAAGGACACACTTGCGTGGAGAGTCAGGTGGACACTGGCATGGCCCACGCAGTGGGGCATGGCAGGGGTGGCCCGCAGGGCCTCCTGGCCTGGGGGCCGGTGCCCCTGGGGTCAGGACCATGCCCTGGCCCACGGCAGCCTTCAGAAGGCCATGGAGCCCTGGCTTGCAGAGAGGATCCAGCTGGACCCTTGCTTCCATGGGCCTGGCCTGACCAGGGTTGCAATGGCTTCCCTTGGGGGGGGCTCCCTATTTGCTTGTCACCTGAGGCAGCTCTGGGTTACTGGGTCCCTTTCCAGACCCAAAATGTCAGACTCAGGAATTCTCTCCTAGAGGAGAATAATTGGGTTTATTGTAAGCACTGACCCTGAATTCAGTCCTTTCAGGCCTGGCCTGTGGCCTGTGTGGAAATGTTTTTCTCTCAACTGGATCTTCAGATCAGGTTCCCAGAGTGGACCCTGTGACTCTGCTGGCCAGCAGGGTGACAGAAGTCCGTGGGGCTTCGGCTGGGCATGAAGCATTCAGTCTGACGGCTCAGGCGGGTGAGGCCTCCTCCCTGGCCCTCTATAAAGAGCATTCCTAAGGCTGGCAGAGACACCCTCCCCTGCACGGCTGGGCCGAGTGACTGCGGCAGCCACTCTGGTAGGTGAGGCCTGTGTCCTGGGTGGACGGCACGGTGAGTGTGAAGTCTGCTCCGGCACCAGAAGTAGGGCCAGTGGGGACATGGGTGTCCCTCAGATACGGACGGGAGCCGCCGGCACACTACCTTCCCGAGGGTCACCTTCTGGGGCAGGCATAGGAGGCTAGCCAGGCGGGGTGGTGTCAGTTCTCTGGGTCCCTGCTGCAGGTGGACCTAAACGTGCTGCGCCCAGGGAAGATGCGCTGCTGTATGGTGCCGGGGCTGGCCCTGTGCCTCCTGCTGGGACTGCTCACAGGTGAGAGGCCACCATGTGGCCACAGCCCTGCTGCAGAGCGGGGGTCTGGGGGCCTTCCAGGTGGCCTCAGGTGACGGCACTCCTTTTCTCTTGCAGGGGCCAAGCCAGTGCAGGAGTATGGTAAGGGTTCCCCTGTCTACCCTTTCATTTATAAATGACTGGGCTTCCCGGCAGGGGTTGGGGCAGAGGTTGCTGGGAGGTGGGCCTGGCTCTGGCTGAGTGCTGCCTGCTGGGCACCAAGGGGCAAGGGCATCCTTGACATGCTCACCCACGGCCAGGCTTGGCCATGCTCTTCCAGGGGTCCTCACTCCAGGTGCCCTAGCGCACACCCCCAGGTCTCTGTCCTCTGAAAGTCCACCAGGCCCTGCTGAGCCCCGTTCCCTTACAGGGCTGCACAAGGCCAGGCTCCTCCTCCTCCTCTCTCCCCTTCCTGGGCTTCCCGCCCTCCCTTTCTCAGGACGCTGCCTCTCTGCTCCCGAGATGCCCGTGCTCTGAGCTAGGAAGGTGGAGCCACCACAGGCACTGCGGCGGCGGCCACGCACCTGCGCCCAGTCTGTGGAGGCTGACCCCCGCAGGACAGTGGGGACAGCCCCTGAGGCGGCACCCTGTCTTGCAGACCCCTACGCTGAGCTGCCAGCCATGCCCTACTGGCCCTTCTCCACCTCTGACTTCTGGAACTACGTGCAGGACCTGCAGACGCAGGGCGCCTACCCTCAGGTGGAGGACCTGGCCCGCACCTTCTTTGCACACTTCCCCCTGGGGAGCACCCTGGGCTTCCACGTCCCCTACCAAGAGGACTGAGTGGCACTGGCTGCACCTCAGAGCAGGCCTGGAGTCGCCAGGGCCACCCACCAGCGGGGGGCTGGTCTTGTGCCCAGTGAACCCCAGCAGGCTCGTGCGTTTCCTTCAGAAGCAGCTGCCTCCCTATGACTTTACTTCTCCAATAAACGTGTGCAGTCTCAGCCCACGGGGAGTCCATGTGCCTCTGATCCTGTTCTTGTGTTGACCCTGAGGGGCTGTGGTTCCCCAGATTGTACCGAGGAAAGTGAGGCTGACTAGCTATGGCCACAAAGCTGGCTGGAGGAGACAGTTCCAGTCCAGGGGGCCTGGCCCAAGGCCACGGAGGTGGACAGTGATCACCTCTGGGGAAGGTGCCACGGTGGACCTCCCAGGTGCACCTCTAGGAGGAGCAGGGAGTGAGGGAGGCCAGGCCAGGTTGTCACCTAGCGGTGCTGCAGACAGATTGTGTGCAGGTGGTGAGCCCCACGCCACAGGCCTGCAAGCGGACGTGACCGATGACCCTCTCCCACGCTTGCTGCTGGGAAGAAACCGACTGAATGGGCAGCTCTCTTGGCCATCGGCCCGTCGGCTCCCTGGGTTTGACCTTCTCCTGGTGCCTGGTGACGTGCACGGACTTGGCGTGTGACCCTGGCCCTGAGTCCTCATTGTCCCTTCTCCCCTGCCCCGACTGCCTGTCCAGGCTGGCCTGGCCTCTGCCCATCTGGAACTGCCCTGGCCCTCAGTACCACTCTTCCTTTCTAGGGCCCAGGCCCAAGTGCACCTCCGTCTTGAAGCTGTTACAGAAAACGTGGCTCAAGGGCCCTGGTAAAGCCGGGCCAGGGAGATGGGTTCGGGCCACCTCAACAAGGCTTTGTGGCAGGGCACACTGGGCTCAATTCCAAGGGCTCTGGCCTCTGAGGAGGAGGAGGGCAGGGTGGGGTGGGGTGGACAGTGACTCAGTGCCTCGGCAACGTGGCTGAGGAGGGTGGGCTGGATGCACCAGCCTCAGGGTCCTCACCACAGTCAGTGCAGGGTGTGTGACATTGCATGGGGTGGTGGAGGGGACCCGATCTCCAGGGCAGGGGTCCTGTAAGGGTGCGAGGCTAACACTAGGTCTACTAGGACAGGCAGGCTCCAGCCCACCCCTACACCCTTCCTCTCTCCCTCCTTTTCGCACATCTTCTCCCCCCACCCCTTTTAAATGTATTTAGTAGAGGGTCTGTAGGGTCTCACTAAGCAGATCAGGCTCACAGTGATTCTCCTGTTTTCAGCCTCCTAAGCACTGGGATTACAGGTGTGCCTCACCACGCCCAGTCCCAGCTGCTGTCTCAGTGTGCCCCAGGAACGGGCACGGCATACCCAGGGTGGTATCCCTGGTCCTTGTGTCTGCCTAGCAGGTGCTTTAATCTAACCTTCTCCCTTCTTACTCGTATATTTTTTAATTTTTATTTTTTGTATTTTAGAGAAGGGACTACAGGGTGCTCAGGGTCTCCATCTCTTTACAGCCTCCCAAGTGTTGGGATACAGGCGCAGGCCACAATGCCCCGTGTCAATGGCCCCTTTCAGTGGGTCCCTGGGGCGGGGCTGGCTGGGCAGGCCCGCAGATGGAAGCCCTGGCCCCTGCCTCTGCTGGCAGGTGCTAAAATCCGCTGTGATTCGGCCTGCCCTCGTATATTTTTTTTAAAACGGTACTGTGAAACAGTGCAACCTAAAAATCTCTTCATAGACGGCAGTAAGCATATCGTACTGCGATGGGTGCCGCCATCACCCCGCCGCCATCACCCCGCCCATCTCCAGAACCTTGTCACCTTGCAGACCGAGGCTGTGATAACAGGAGGTGCTGACCCCATCCCCAATCCCCACAGACCACTACGTGGCTGTCTCTGTAACCGCCTGCTCTGGGTGCGGATCTCTCATCGGTGGATAACACAGTGCTGGGCCTTGAGGGCCGGCTTACCTCATGGAGCATGCCCCTGCCCCGGGGCCAGGAGTTCCTCTGCAACGCTGCACAACACTCACGACCCCTGTTCGCCCACCCTTCCTGCTGTTTGCACCCTTCGGCTGTCTCCGGGAGCCTGGGCGCGTTAGCACCTCCTCCAGCCAGTTTTCGTTCTCTTGGAGTGGCCACCCTCTCCGTACAGTGCCCCTCCCTGGCTTAGGGACAGCCAGGGCGGCGGGCGCAGCCCCGCGGGAAGCAGCCTGGGAACCGCTGTCCCCTTTGCAGGGGGTGGTACCACCGAGTCGCGGTCCTCCGAGGCCTACACCTGTCCGGCAGGCGGCGGAAGTGAACGCCCCGAGCCGGAAGTGGGTGGAGAGGCGCGGTCCGAAATGAAGCCGGCAGTGGACGAGATGTTTCCCGAGGGGGCCGGGCCCTACGTGGACCTGGATGAGGTGAGGCAGGGTGGGGACGAGGAGTGAGCGAGGAGTGGGCGAGGGCGGCGTCCGGGGCCCGGCTTGCGCGCTGCGGCTCGGCGGCCGGGAGCCCCACGCCCGCCCCAGCGTCCTGGGCCCTGCTGTTTGACCTTCAGGGTCAGCTGGGCCTCCAGGGCCCGGATACCAGCGGGGACCCGGTCCTCGGAGGAGCCGCGCCCCCAGCTCGCGATGGCTTTCGCAGGCGAGGACGGCGCGACCTTCGCGGCGCATGATCCTGCGCTGGGTCCTGCTCCCGAGCGGGTGCAGCTCGGCGGCAGGCAGCGCTCGGATCGGGCTGCCCAATAAACTTTATCCGGAAGAAGAGGCCCGAAGCGTGACTGCAGAGCTAGGGGAGAAGTAGCGCTAACGTCTTTCTTGGAGTGGAGAAGGGGATTCTTGGCATTCTCCGCCTTCGCCGTGCTTCTGCACGGTTGTACGGGACCGTGAGGTCGTCTTCGTGCTCTTGTTTCATCCAGCGAGGCCACCGACTGACCTTGTCCAACGGGGCGTTCTGCACAGTGGTCTAGGCTCAGCAGAAGAAAGCCACAGCCTCGCTTGGGCCAGCTCGTGGATGTCAGAACGCACAATCTCATTTTCAGTTAGGGGGGACACAGATGGTCAGACGCTGTCCCTGCCCTGAGGTGGGTGGAGGATGACAGCGAAAGACTGACTGCACGTACTGAGTGTATTGGGAAGGTAGGGCCTTCCTGCCGAGGGGGCGCAGCCTGGGCTTCCGAGAGGAGCTGCTTTGTCCGTGCAGCCAAATGCTGAACTGTGTGTTGGCGCTGCTCTGTGGAGAAGGGTAGAGGAAGAAACCCTGGCAGGAGCAGAGCGCCGCGGGGGTGATGCCCACTGGTCCCAAGGAAGGAGCTGTCATGCTGTTTAGCCCCGCAGAGCTCCCAGTGCAGAACTTGCAGGGTTTAGTGGTGGGGATTGGGGTGAAAGACTAGCAGAATCCAAGTGGAGGGAAAGAGACTTGAGGGTCAGAGTGCGTCAGCGGGGGCAGGGAGGCATGCCAGCCAGGGTTTGAGTGAATCAGTGTGGTTTACTGCGGGGGATGGGGGTGGGGCCTAGGGGACCCGGTGCAGTGGAGGAGGGCAACACAGGAGGTGCTGTCTGTTGAGAACCAGAGAACGGCGGAGCAAGCAGCCCTGAGAATGTAGGGGCTGTGGCCAGCTGACCAGGACACTGCCATCAGAGGAGGGCTCCTGCCATCCCCGGCTGCCTAAGCAAGGTGCAGGGTCCGGGCGTGTAGGTCTGCCCCGCTCCCCCTTCGGTCATGCCTGATTTCACCACCGCTGCAGAGTTGTGGTAGCACCTCATGCCCAAACCTTAGGGCTAGGGCAGAGCAGGCTCCCGAGGGAAATGGTTGTGGAGAGGTGGGTTGGCAGCTGGAGCAGGAAGTCCTGCCGGCCCCTGCGTGTTTGTGGCCTCTGTGGCAGTGCCAGGAGGCAGCTGGAGATCTCCACCCGAGACCTTGACAGACACTTCTATCGGGAGCCAAGATCCTGATTCCTGCTGGAGCACATTTCCGGCCACGGTCACCCAGCATCCTGCCCCGAGGAGGCGGGGTGGATGCTGTGGTGAACTTACGTCCTGCTCCCAGAGCGCATGGCCAACGTAACCTTGCCTTTCATTCTGCAGGCGGGAGGCAGCACTGGGCTCTTGATGGACTTGGCAGCCAACGAAAAGGCAGTTCACGCAGACTTTTTTAATGGTAAGTTCAGGGGAACTGGGATGCCATGTTTAGTCAGACAGTTTCTTCTGCAGGTTGACGCGGTGGGACACGTTTGTGGCGTGGATAAGGTGGATCGCAGTGCAGTGAGGCTCAGGTCTTGCGCCATTCTCAGTGCAGGCAGTGACACCGGAAGCCAGCTTTGCAGTCAGCCCTAGTTTTCAAGAGAAGATTACCATGCAGTTGCTTCCTGGTTCACGTCTTGGGCTGAGTTTGAGCACTGGCTTCGGCACAAGCTCGCGGCGCCTGAGATCCTGAGATGATGGTGGGATCCTGTGGATTGCTCGGACCTGGGGAGGAGCCAGCCTGGCGCTCCACCTGCTGTCTCCTCAGCGCTCTTGCCTTTCCTTACTGCGTCCACAGCCGTTTGCCCAGCTGGGTTCTTCTCTGTCCACTGTTTATGTGGGTTAGTGCTCACGCTCTGGCTTCGGCCTCCTGTCTCTGAGGTCAGGATACCCAGGATGCTCCCTTCTGGGATGTAAGGGCTTGCATACCAGGAACACCCAGGGACTGTGTTGTACATCTGCTTCCTGGATCTACATCTATGAGGAGCCCCGGCTGGAGGAAGCCGAGCCCTGGAAGGTGCCGGTCCTGAGGCGCTGTCGGCTGCTTCTCTGTTGGACTGCCACATAATTCATTGTGACGTAGCTTCCACAGCTGCTTAGTCCATGAACAGGGAAACCTGACTGTCGCACATGTTGTAAGGCATGGTAGGGCAAGTGTCTCTTGGCTTTCTGACTTCTGAACGCCCACAGGTTACTTCAGCCTGACTTCCTCACTTAGGGTTCAGACAAAGAGTGGAAGCAGACCTGTTTCCTTCTCAAAGCCTAAGCACTCTTTTCCTCCTTTTTCTGCCCTGCTTTAATCTCATGGTGCTTCCTCCTGCAAAGACCTTGTGTTACTTGTCAGAATCAGCTAGGGCTTGAGAAGCCAAGCCACGCTGGCTTCTAACTCAGCGAGCGGTCCTGAAGCCTCGGCTCTGTGTGACTTGTCTGGCTAAGGTCCAGGCAGCCAATGCTGTGGAAGAGAGGGGGGCTGCTAGGCGAGGGTGTGGTCCTCCCTGGCGCCTGGCTACTCCTCTGAGGCAGCATCCTGGTGGCCATGAGCTGATGTCTGAAGCGGGGTCAGGGGAAGTGATGTCAGAGTTGGCCCTTGGCGCCCAGCAGCCTTTCGTATGCATAGGGACGGGTGGTGCAGAGGGGCGCTGTGCACCTCGGGGTGGCCTTATGGGTATGGCAGCTCATGCAGGCATCTTGGGGACACTGCACCCCGTTGTTCTTTCATTCTTAGTGCTGGCACTGTGGTCTGGTGCGTTCTGATGATCCTCAAAGACCTGTTTGTTCTGTGCTGGCCTGTTGGGTGTGAGGTGATCAGTAGTGTTCCAGGGATCCATCTCTGGATGAGAAAGGTCTCTCAGAGAGACCTAGCCCTTAACCACGCAAGCTCTCCATGTGAGGAGCAGAAAAGGCCTCTCTGCTCACTGAGCTCAGGAGCATGCGCCTGCCATCCCACAGGCTGCGCCCACCCTGGGTGCTCAGGAAGCTGAGAGGCATATGTGGGCTTCTTCTGGGCTTCTGCCAGGCCTCTTGGTTAATCAGACAGATGGGCTTTAGGGACTGGGCGGGGGTTCTAGTGCTAAGTGTGACTCTCTTTCCTTGCTGGTTATAAAGTAGTGGAGGATTTAGACAGGCCCTTGGGCAGGCCAGGACCTTGTGAGCCCAGGGAGGCTGGGCGGGGCTATGCCCTGAGGGCATCATGGGTGGTGTTTCTGGAGGTATAAGGAGAGCTGGGGTAGGAAGGGTTCTCTGGGAACGAGGTCCAGATAGGTGCTGTCTCAGGCAGTGGTACCGCATACAGAGACCAGGAAGCAGTGGCCAGGAGCAGTCCCTCTGTGTGGCTGGGGATGTGTCAGGCACATTGCCCTTCTCCAGGAGAGCTGCTCTGGGGCTGCCAGAGGCCCCCCCCCCCCCCCCCCCCGCTCTGTGGTACCACCTGGGGGTGGCGCTTTGGCACATTTTCAGGGCACAGTCCCAAGGGGTGGGACGGGCTTGTTCTTCGCCCGTCATGGAGGTGATGTGGTTAGGAACTTGTAAGATGAGTGGAAATGAACGCACATGTGGTCGAGGCTGCGGTCACTTCATGGTGCGTCAGTAGTGGCCGAGTATTCTCAGGCAGGAGCAGGCCCAGTCTGTGGGTCAGAAGCTGAGCTTGGCCAGGCTTCCTGCAGAGTCATTCTCAGCAGCTTGGCCCTCCTGCTGCCTTCTGCAGGCCCCCGGCACTTTCACTCTCCTGGTGTAGACGTGGCCCCAGCATGTCCCCATGCTCAGCATGGCTGCAAGGTGATCGTCCCCATGTGCATAGCACACGGTATGCTTTTCCTGAGGATTGTCTTGTGAATAAAAACCGTGTAGATAGCACTGTCCCCTGGACTTACATCCATGAACCCCGGCTGGACGGAGCTGAGTCCTGGGTGGGTGCTGTACCCACTACGCTGTTACTGTGTTCTCTCCTGACCTACATAGAATTCACTGTGCAGTGGTTTCTGCAGTCACTTGCCCTGTGCCTGTTACGTGTGATTCTGCCTGCAGATTTTGAAGATCTCTTTGATGATGATGACGTGCAGTGAGACCGAGCCCGTGCAGCATGCCGGTCAGCCCAGAGGACGGTGGCTCCGAGGCCTGAAGACAGCACTGGAAGTTAGGACCTAGCCTGTGGAAGGAGCGAGGGAAGAGGCTGCCAGAGCCATGAGATGTGCCCCAGTCTCGGAGGGACCAGCCTTTGTCCTATTGTCATTAAAATAAATCTGCAGGGTGGTTGTAATCCCTGTACTTCTGTGTGAGCATTCTAATTCCTGAAAGGGAGGGAGGGAGGGAAAGAGGGAAAGAAGGAGGGAGGGAGGGAAGGAGGGAGGGAGGGTGAGCCAGAGAGAGAGGGAGAATACATCAGCACACAGGACCATGCCTGTCAGCGTGGCAGACACTGATGTGCTGTTTCTTAGAAGTTACTTCGGGGACTGGCACATGTGGGTCCCATGCAGCACTCTGAAGACCTACCTGACCTCCGGTGTGGGCTGTGTTGTCCTCCAGGGACGGTGGGCCTTGTCTCCAGTCTTATCAGAGCGGCTGTCACAGACCCTGGGCCTGAAGATTTAGGCCAGATGATTAGTGACTTAAGAGGTGCTTCTCCATGAGGGGGTATGTGTTGATCCATCTGAAAAAAGGAAAAAAAGGTAATATCTCTGAAGAACAAGGCTTTCCCCCCTTTGTTAAACAGGTAAGTAATTGATAGTGGCTCTTAAAAAAAGTGAAGATTCCTGCCAGGTGTAGTGGTGCATGCGCGCAATCCCAGTATCTGGGAGGCCTGGAAAGGAGGATTGTAAAGGAGTTAGAAACTAGCCTGGGTTATCTAGTGAGTCCAAAGCCAGCTTCAACTGCGTAGCGAGACGCTGGCTCAAAATGCTTTCGTGTCACTGTTAACAGTGAAACTTCCTTGGCCCACGACGTGGCTGTTCTTAGCTTCCTCATGGCTTAGGAAGGACTTTAGCTCAGCTGCCTTTGGGCTCTTGGCTCTGGTTGTCAGCAGGGAAAGCTGCTGCACAGCAACTCTGGCATTGTGGGCTTGGGGAGTGCCTGCTGTGTGCCTAGGCCCGGGCTGTGAACCTCAGGAGGCTGTGTTGGCCTGAGGATTTGGGGCTTGGTGAGTCTAAGCAGCTTCAGGAGCGGTGGTGGCGGTGTTGGCAGTTAGTGGTAGTAATAGTAATGTGTGTGTGTGTGTGTGTGTGTGCGCGCGCGTGTGCATCCTTACAGCTTCAATACCATGAGGCCAAGAATTTCCACCTTTTTCCTTCTCCATAGTTGAACTCTGGCGGGGGGTTACTTGATGGAAGTACCCTTCGCTGGGTGTGCTGTCTGTTGAGCGTAGTTTCTCCAGTGTCACACGTTCCAGAGGGCTATCTCTTACGACAAGCCCTTGGGGAAGGCCTCTGATTGGTGACCTGTGAGGCCCCGCCCCCAGCCAGCTGACAGCAGCTGCACTTTGCTGACCAAGATGGCAGCTCCCATCCAACCTCTGAATGGAAGGACCTGAGAGGGCCAGGGAGCAGAGGTGACTTGCCCACACAGGAGCAGCAGTGATTTACTTGGAGAGTAGTTTCTGCCAACTCTTAAGTGTTTCTAGGGGTCCTTGGTAAGCTTACTCCTAAATGTGAGAACAAAAATGACATCCAGCCTTAAACTGTGTCATACCAGCCATGTGGGTGACGGGTCTGGCTCTGGAGCCTTTGGGTTTAGGGAGGGAATAAACACTGCTTTGTGGACGAGCCATGTTTGGGTGAGGGCTCTCACAAAGCACCTCCCTTTCGTGTCCCGCTGTTTGCTCCTGGTGGGTGGCCACCCACTTCTGTGCTCCACCTAAGGGGGACACTTGCAGCCCTTCCTGGGGCCCAGGGGAGAAGAGAGGCTTGTACATTCTTGGACAGAAGCTGAGCCAGTGGCATTTCCAAGGTAAGCCATGTGTCTAGAAGAGGGACCTCACTGATAGAATCCCTACTGCTGCGGTTACTGCGTGAAGCCAGGAGAAGAAAGTACTGAGAAAAGCAGCTCAAATCAAAGGCCCCTTTGTTGCTCAGGAAGGTGGAGCCCGGCTAACTCCTATCCACGGCTTGAATGGCACCCTTAAGCACTTAAGAATTCTCTGGAAAGTGCTACTGAGCACCCCAAATCCAGAAATAGACTAGGCACAGAGCCACTCAGTAAGTCTCAGGCAGGGTGAGTGTGTCTGGACCTGTTCAGCTCCAGCAAGATCTGACCTGTCCCTCTCAAGGCCTCTCAGTCAGAGGTCTCTCAGACAAGTTTCCAGCCAGGTGTGGCTTTAGAATAAACAGAAATTCAGGCCTTCGGTGCCACGCCCCATCCATTCCCCATGCTCAGGACGAGATGATTCATGACAGCCTGGCAGACACCATGCCCCAGCCAGCCCTGGGACAAGGCATTCTGGGAGCTGAGCCACTGAGGTAGTTCCAGGCCACTGCTCAGAACCTCTCTGCACAGGTTCTCTCTCAACTCTAGAAGGAGCCAGGACTTCAGTATGTTCAAATTGTCTTGACCCCAGACATGTTGTTATTTATATTTAACAGACACTGCTTAATACTGGACAAAGAGACCAGGTTTTCTCTAAAATGCAGGTGACAGTTTCTGGACTTGCTTGCTGCTGTACTATGGAGTGGAGGCATCTGACCGCAGAACCCAGCAACCACTAAGATCTATTAAAGTCATGCCTATTGGTAGCCTTTGGTAACTTACTGGAGGAAGCCATTACTTCCACAAAACCTCACAGCACAGCTACAAACACTCAATCCTGTTCCAGGGGAGACTTGGGGCTGACGCTAGACTCACGGCCTGTCTTGCCCACAGTATCAGACTCTGCCGTCTGGGGAAGAAGCTCCCAAGGTGTCCAACTTCAGAAAAGGGAGATATTCCTTGCTCCTGGATAGGAAGAACCAACATGGTGACAGTGGCGATACTCCCAAAGTTGTTATATAGACTCAGTGCAATCCCAATTAAAGTACCATTAGTATACCTCACAGATCTGAAGAAAACACTCCTAAAATTCATCTGGAAGCAGCAAAGACATAGAAGAGCAAAAGTAATCCAGGCCAACAAAGGCAAGGTAGGAGGCATCACAATCCCTGACTTGAAATTTATTACAACGCTATTGCAGTAAAAGGCACCATGGCAAAACAAAGCAAAATGAAATAAAACGCAGACCTGAGGATCAGTGGAACAGACTAGAAGATACAGACACAACTAGAAACACATTCAGCCACCTTATATTTGAGATAGGGGCCAAACATGTTCACTGGAACTAAGAGAGCTTCTTTAATAAATGGGGCTGCAAAAACTGACTTTCTGTATGCTTGTTATGGTTTATGTCTAGTTGTCCGCCCAAAGCCTCATGCAATTATGGGGTGGGGACTTCCAGAGTTTGAGACTTGACTCATGATCCACTGGGACTATGTGTTTTAGTACTCATGGGACTATAGGTCTGAATCCTTCTGTGATTATGGGTGCAGCCTAAGGCAGATAGGCTGAGGTGGAGAGCTGAATATAACATACAGACAGACAGACAGACAGACAGACAGACAGACAGACTCACTCTGTTGCTCTCTGCTCCCCTGGTTGTTCTGTTGCCTCTGTCGCCATTGCTGCTGTTCCGCTGCCATGAACTGCTGCTCTCTGTCATGTGCCACTCAACCTTGGAGCCGGCCAAATATGGACTGAAACCTCTGGTAACTGTGAACTAAATAAACCTTTCCTTCCTTCATTTTGCGTATTGGGTATTTGTCCAAGCAACGAGTAAAAAGTGACTAAGACAATGCTGAAGACTAAAATTAAAACCATGTCTATCACTATGCACTAAATTATAATGGAAATGGATCAAATATTTAAATGCTAAAATAGCAACGCTAAATTTTCTGGAGGAGAAAGTAGGTGGAAATCTTAAAGATGTCAGGGTTCAAGAGATTCTATGAACAAAAACAAAACCACGTGGGAAATGCTTCAAAAAATCAACAATCGGGATCTCATCTTCTTAAAAATTTTCTTTCTTTTTTAATTTTTTAAACTTTATTTATTTATTTATGGCCAGCTCAGCTTGCCCCAGGGGTGGGGCTGGTGCAGTATGTGGTGTCGGGGATCGAACTGCAGTCCCTGCAGTTGCCTAAGCTTGCCTGAGTGGCTGCTTTAGACCGTTGTGCTATCTTGTCAGCCCCTTCTTAAAAATTTTCTGCATGTTGAAAACACCAACAGAGTAAAAAGAAAACCAATCATTTTGGAAAGAAAATTATAGCTGACTGTCCCTCAGACAAAGGATTTCTATCTAGAACATATAAAGAATTAAAAAAATCATGCCTCCAAATTCAAAGACCCACTCCAAAATGGGCATGTTGTCAAGGAGATAGCTCAGTAGAATAAGTGCTTGCCTGGCAAGCGCAAGGTCCTGAATTCAATCCCTGGTACCAAACACACACACACACACACACACACACACACACACACACACACACACACACACACACACACACACACACACAAAGTACCAAAAATATCTGATTGTGAAATGGGCATGTGGGATGAATATACACTTTCCAGATGAAGAGATACAAATGGTAAATAAATAAATGAGAACATGTTCAGCGTCATTGGTCATTCAAGAAATGCACATTAAAACAACACTGAGATTCCATCCCACCCCAGAAAGAATGGCTGTCATCAAGAAGTGAACCAATAACAAATGCTGGCTGGGGCATAAGAAACCCTTGTCCACTGTTGGTGAGCGCATGTGTAGAGAATCCTCAAAAAGCTAGGATTGGGGGTCCAATTTAAGCCAGCTACTCCCCTTGTGTCTTTCCAAATGAGCTAAAACTTTATACTTCAGTGGCATATGTGCACCCAGGTTTACATCAGGATAATTTGCCATAGACAAGTCTTGAAAATAGTCCAAATACCCATCGACTGAAGAATGGATAAGGAAGATATGGTATTTTTACACAGTGGAGTATCACTCAACTATAAAAATATAAATTTGAGGATTTTATAGGTTAATGAATGCAACTGAAGACCATACTGATAAGTGAACTAAATCAGAACCACATATCTGAGCATCATATTGTCTCACTTGTGTAGGAACCTGAAAGAGTAAGTGAAATCTGAAAGGCAGAACAGATACAGTGAAAGGGAAAGGATCTATTCCAAGGGAGGGCAACACTGGGCTACAGAAAGGATGGGGGTGAGCAGATACATCTATCCAGGGCGGTTTGGATAACTGTGGCATTGATTTTGCTCCTTTACAGAGGGAGCAGGTGATGCTGACATTTTTTCATATCCTTTTAAATTTCATCTAACTTTTTTTTTTTTTTTTTTTGTGGGACCAGGGTTCGAACTCACGACCTTGCACTTGCCCAGCAGGCACTTGTGCCTCGGAGCTATCTCCCAAGCCCCCTTTCTTTTCTTTCTTAAAACTGATTTTTGCATGCTTACATGCGGTAATCTGAACAACCAATTTGAAGACAACGTCATGTAATAAGCAACCATCATTGGATTCCTATTGTTTTCTTTGGTGAAGTTCTGTATCATTTCTAATTTTTCACTATTTTTTTTAAATAAAAAAATAATCAGCACAGAATACAGCAAGACACCTTCAGGAGAACAATCCACTGGCCAGTGTGCTAGCTTTCTGTCATTGTGATAAGCGCCTGAAATAAAGGAAGGTTTATTGCGACTCATGGCTTCAGAGATTCCAGTCCACTCATCTTAGTGGCTCACTAGTCTTAGGCCCGTAGCAAGGCAGAACCACAGTGAGGCAAGGCATAGCTAGGAGAGATACTCACCTTGTGGCAGCCAGGAAGCAGAAAGCACGAGCTGGGGAGGAAGGGGCCATGGGCCAGATCTGCCCCCCAGGGTATGTCCCCGTGACTGTGACCGCTTCTTTCCAGCAGCTCCTGTCTTCTGACAGCACACTGAGCTGTGAACTCATTGGGGATGTGGGGACACCTCCATGAGCTAATCACGCAGACACCTCACCTCTGAACATGGGAGTCTTGCGGGGGTGGGGAATTGGACCCCAGCCCTAACAGTAAGTATTTACGAGCACTCAAAATCACACGCATGTGGTAGAATGTTAACCACGCTAACCAGATAGCTCTAGGGGGCAGGCACTTCGCGTGATGAGCCGCCCCCCGTTGTTGGTGCAGAAGAGGAGGAAAAGGGCACGCGCTTCGCCCAGCACCTTTGTCCCTGCATACGTAAAACATGGGCAGATGTGAGGGGAGAAGAGGCAACGCAGAGGAGTGCAGAACCGCTTTCTGCAGTAGCCGGATTGTGTGGACAGGAAACAAGGAAGCAGTGGGCCTCGTACTGCGGAGCAGGCGGACCTAGCAGACCTGCAGAGCGTTCTCTCGGGCAGTAGCGGAAGACATTTTTCTTCTGTGCCTGAACGAAGTGTGTTCAGTTACAGTCTCTGAAAGCAACGAGATACTGCTGAGTGCTGCGGGCATGCGCGCTTTCTGACTTGGCAGCACCACACAGGGGTGTTCACTGCTGCGTTTGCCCTCCGTGACGCCGAGAAAGCATGGGAACAAAGTGTGTGCTTAGTAGCGAGGAAACAGTGGTGTGGCCACGCCAGGGTGGGAAGGAGGGCTGCAGATCTGTGTGCTTTCTGGCTTCTTACTAGTTCACATGCATAGATCACACTGTGTGTGTGTGCAGGCATGTGCGTGTGTGTGTATGTAGGGGGGTGGAGAGATACTGGCCCATGCCTTTCAGGAGAGAATGTGTATGATGTAAACATACAGATAAAGTTCTACACAGCCCCACTTACACGGCCCACCTGAGCCCAAGGGCTCTGTTTACACACCTGTAAACATACATGCATGTATGTGACCATACATGCATGTGAGCGAATGTTTCATGGAAAATCACACTTGAAACCCTTTGGGGAAGATCAAAATGAAGAACCATGAAAACCTCAAAGGTGTGGGGTCGGGGATGTGGTGGGCGGCAGGTGGCGGGTGCACTCTGATCCCACCCGGGAAGCATGTGCACGTGAAGCTGACCTCACTGGGAAAGGGAGGAGCAGCCTGGGGAGAGGGGACACAGCTGCGGGGGAGATAGGAGGGCAAGCTAGCCGGCGTGGGCTCCCCAGCAGCAAGGTCTGCCCCAAGGAGCAGTCTTGCTCCGTTCTCTTTGGTTCCATTCAGACAGGAAGTCTGGCCCTCAAGGATAAGGTCCACTAGTAGCACATGCTTTGAATGAGGGACTGACTGCCTGGCTCATTGTCCTGTGACCTGGGAGACAGCCTTGGGGCCCTGGCGGGACCTGCAGTTGAGGAGGGCTGTGCCGGGAGGGTACAGTGGCCAGGCTCCCCTGGAGGCAGTGCCAGCCTTTCCAGTTGGAGGTTGCTCCTGGGCCTCAGTGTTCTCTGCTCGGCTGAGAGCTTGCCGCTATCACAGAAGAGCAGGGATGAATTTATATGAGCTGAAAGCCAGCTGGGGGTCAGAGGCTGAGGGTCATCTGGGGCCACCATGGGGCTAGATGGTTTGATCCAGCAGTCCTTGGTGGTGGTTTCATTTGTTTTATTTAAACTTTTTTTTTTTGTTTGGCTATTCCAACCTCACATTTATTTTGCTAAGACTTAAGTTATGCTGTCACCAGGAAAGCTCACTGCTGTGTCCCAGCTGTGCCCAGCACAGTTAAGTAATGAATGCTGGAAAAACCTGTTAGAACTCTTGCTGAGGCAGGAAAACCACCCGGCATGCCATGAGAACAGCCCCTGGAACAGTTAGACTTATTGTTCAGCAATTTGCTAGGGATTACCAGGCAGGCCTTGGTGAAAGCCAGTGAGGGTCCTGCGTCTGTGCTCTGTGACGCAGTCCTCAGAGCACCCCCACGGAGGGCATGCCCGCCTGCTTGGTCACGACACCGCTCCCTGCACCCAGCCCACGAGGAGTGGCAGGAGGGCTTTTCCTTTGGCAGTCAGGGTCCTGTCCCTGCATGGGAAAGGCACCCCCTTGGAGTCCTTCCCCATAAGATGTTTAACCCAAGCAGTTCTCTAGGCCTCTGCCGGGGTTTTTCTCTGCACTAGTGAGGGTCACTACACCACTGATTTCTACAACTAGTTTAAAATTTGTATTCTGCAAAAGATCCGCTTGAGGAAACGGGAACAGTTATGGCGTGTGTACGTGACTAAAGGTTCCCCTTGTCAGGAGTACTTTATCCAGACTCCTACAATTAACAGAAAATACACACAGCTCAGTGGAAAAGTGGGCAAAAGACTGTTTATGTCTGCAGCGCTCTTACACCTCTTTATAACTGCATGTGTACAAGTGGCCAAGGAGCTCCTAAGAAGGTGCCTGTGCCATCAGCTACCAGAGAAGTGCAGGATACAGCTATCATGAGGCCAATTTCACTTTCATTTCAACACGTTAAGTACTAAAACGATGACACAGAATCCCAGTGGGGGAAGAACAGCTGCTCCTGGAATATCTGGAAGGGTTTGAAATGGTCCAACCACATGCAGAACAGAACTATATACATACCTCCTGTGGACTGTTCCTGTGGATTACAGTTGTAAGTATCTGCCTAGGAAAAACAAACACCTATATGTGCATGCACACACATGCGTGCACACACACACACACACACACACACACACACACACACACACACATGCACACACACACATCCGAGACATCCCTGAGGATGTTTAGCAGCTTTACTTATAATAACAACAAATGGAATGTGGAGTCCAGAGTGAACCCACACGCCAAGTGACTCTTGACAAAGCCATAGGGGAATTCAATAAGGAGAATCTTTTCAATAAGCAGTGCTGGAAGAACTAAAGATTGATAGTGAAATATAAAATTGTCCCAACCTTTACCTTTCTTTGTTTTTATTATTGTTATTATTAATTTTGCAATGCCGGGGATCCAACTTGGGACCTTGCACTTTCCAGGCAGACACTTATGCCGCTGAGCTGTCTCTGGCCCTCAGGAACATTACTATGAAATGACATCTCTTAGGGGAAAAAGCTACAGGAGCCAGTCTTCATAGCCTTCACAGCAGTCGGCAAAGGTTTTAGGACAGAAAACGAATAAGCAGAAAAACCTCCATAAACTGAAGAAAGAGAGGGAAGAGAAGCCAGAGCACACCAAAGTTTAAGACTGCTCTCCAGCCCCTTACAGTTCAGTGTACTAATCTGGCTCCACTTTTTTTTCTTCTTTTTTATTTTTGTTACTTTTATTACTCTGAACAACTACTATAGAGACAACAATATGCATTGTATTAATTATTGTGGCTATCCTACTGTCTCATTGTTATTTCTTATTAAAAGTAATAAAACTTAAACAATGGAAATGAAATGAAATAAAATAAAATAAACAAAGGAGGAAAAACCTGGCTCTGCAGGAGACGCTGTTGCTGAGCTGCCTCTGGCGTGGGCCCAGCCCTTTTATGCAACGAGTCTGGCTTCGTGTGAGGCCAGTTCAAGCCTAACAAGGAGTGCACTTTTGTGACAAATACGTGGGTCTCGGCCGGGCCATGGAGCCACATGCCGAGAAGGCAGACCCTGAGCTGTAGCCAGCCGGGCGGGTGGCCTCTCTTCCTCCCCTCTGTGTGCTGGCCGCGAAGACCCCTCTGCTGTGTCTAGCCACAGTGCAGGTTGTCGGTCCCCAGCCTGTTCACTGGCTGGGAGGGCTGCCTATAGACGCCTTGTTCTTTTCTCAATAAGCTCTCTTACATTCAGTTTGTCTAAATTTTTCTTTCGTGCCTATTAAAATGTTAAGGCAAGTCACAAATTTGACAGTCTTAAGTGTCCTGAGGGGGTCTCTGGAACCAGTGGGCGCACCTTTCCCAAAGAGTTCCTGCGTGCTGCCGCTTCTGGGAATGCAAGATGGTGAGTTCCCTTTGCAGGGACGTCCTCACCAGTAAGGCGTGAATTTCTCTCAAGCCTCACAGATCGGCACATCAAGACAAGCTGCATTTGATCTGCCTGAAGAGCCTCAACCACACTTGGACCTATTATGTAAGGGTCTAAGTGTACTGGTACACCCTTGTGATTCCAGCACTCGAGGAGACTGAGGCAGGAGGATCAGAAGTTCAAGTCCAGTCAGCGCAATTTAGGTACTCCTGGTCTCAAAATTAAAAAAAAAAAAAGATGGGATAAAGCTCAGTGCAAAGACCCTGGATTCAATCTTCAGTTTTACACTTGGACCTGTTGTAGAGCTGAGATGAGATTTGACACAACTGCAGGGCAGAGTGGATGTATTTTTCACGTGAAGAAAAGTAATCAAGTAGATCAAACTAGGAAGTGGATTCTCCTGGTGGCAAGCCTTGAGGCAAACGGTTGCTGCCTCAGGAGTCCTGGAGCGGCCAGGTTGGCTCAGCTGCTCTGCACCTGAGCCCCACAAGCCCCGAGGCCACGCGCTTTCTCTCTGTTCAGCCTCTGAGTTGTGTGCGTGGCTTGCCGGTTGTCAGTAGATCACTAGCAGAGCAAAAGCTTTTTTTTAATGAACTCTGTTATCTTTCCATGTAAATTTTAGAATTAGTTCATCAGTATCTGTCACATGCCTGCTGGGCTTCTGCAGGGACTGCATGGACTCTGCCATTCAGATTGGAGACAGCTGATATGGCAACAGTGTAAATGCTCCAGTCTGTGAACAAACTCTACTTACTTAGGCCTTTTACATTTTTATTGACGTTTTACAATTTTCCACTAACACATTTTAAACGTTTTGTTGAATTTTTGTGGAAGCATCCCATTTATTTTTTAAATGACACTTTTTACAATTTCAAATTTCAATTGTTTATTGCCAGTATATAGAAAGACAATAGGGGGGCCCGGCGGGATGGCTCAGTGGTCTAAAGCGCCTGCTTGGGAAAGCTTGGGCAGCTTCAGGGACCGCGGTTCGATCCCCGGCACCACATGCTGCGCCAGCCCTGCCATCAGGGCACGGGCTGAGCCAGCCATAAAAATCAGTGAATAAGCAAATAAAGGTTATGAAACAAGAAAAACATAAAAAAAAAAGAAAGACAATAGGACCTATATGGGATCTTGTATACTGAGGCTCTGCTAACAGATTTATTTTTCTAGGGTTTTTTGGGGGAGCAGATTATTAGAGATGTACCAAGTGAAAAGCCACCCATCATGAGGTTTCCTTACGGTCATGATATGAGTAAACATACATCTCAGTGACAGTAATATTGCCACTTATGTGCCATACTTACAGCATAAATAATTTCTTATGATCATCGAAAGATGTGCGAAAGATAGTAAGAAATAGCTTAGGTTATGACATTGCCTCAAAATCAGAACGACTGAGATGCTCACCACGTGCAGAAGAAATGATAATTTGTGATTGCTTTTGACAGTGGAATACTACACGACCGTGGGGACAATGAATGGCTGCTCCACTGAACAGCACAGGTGCTTTCGTAGGTACCGCATTGGGCCGATGAGGCTGACCCAAGAATGCACATACAGGATTCTGTTTGTGCAGTGCTTAAAAGGGACAAAACTAACGTATGCTATGAGAGCTCAGAATAGTTACTATCTTTAGAGAAGGATATTGATTGGTCATGGGCATAAAAGTAGTCCTTTGGTTCTGAAAATAGTTTCTGTCTTGATGAGGGTGGCATCTCCTTAGGACAGTCAGCTGTACACGTAATAGGTGTCTGTGAGAATGGGGATCCCAAGTCTGAATGGAGCTCTTGGGGAGAGTTTGCATCGCTTTGGGGGCTTTGGCTGGAGAAGCCGCCCTAGGGTGCTGTAAGCCAAATAAGGTGGGATTCTGGTCAGAGCCTGGAGGTCCCAGACTGGAGCTCCTCCAAAAAGCAGAGAAAGCACGGGGATAGTACCACTCACTGTCACTCCTGGGGAGGCACTAGCAAAGTTTCTCCCTCCTGGTCCTGCAACTTTGTACTCTATGGGTCTAGAAGTCTAGAGCCAGAGGAGAGAGGTCTTGTGCCAGGACGCAAAGCAATGACTCCATTGAACCGGAAGCGAAGGACTCTTCCGACCCCATCACTTTGGGCTCCTCAAGCCACAGAAGCAACATGCTAAAAAGGGAGTTACAGGTGTCAGGACGGGTGCTGGACTCAGACTATCAAAGGGAAGCTGTACTATTACTCCACTATGGGGGAAGGGAAGTGAATACTCGGAGCGCAGGAGATCTCTTAGGGCACTTCCTAGTGTCAACATGCCCTGGTATCGAGGTCAACAGGAAAGCACAACCCACTCCAGGCAGGATGACACATGTTGGACAGTCTTCAGAATGAGGGTATGGGTCACCTACCAGGAAAAGAACCAAGGCCTGAGGCGCTGTCTTCAGGAGGCCAGAGGAATACGGGAATGGGTAGTCAAAGAAGGTAGCTATGATCCTATAGCCGGTTATAAAAGGGAGGATTGCAGATATAAGTGTTTTCTCCCAGTGTACTTCCTTTGTAGCATGTTGATAGACTTAATAACGGTTCTTAGTACTGTTAAACCTATGTTTAAGTTATGAAAGTAAGCTTCACTCAGAGAAAACCTTACCTTCTTTCTGAGGAGGGAATTAGTGCACTGTTTGTACAACGGATAGCTGTATCATGTTATGTATAATTATCCACTTGTTGTATCTGGAGACAGTATGATTTAAGGAAATATGTCTTGTCAAGCTGGCAAGGGGTGGACTGTGATAGCTCACACTTGCGTCGCTTTGTCAGAAACACCCATGACAGAATAGCTCAGGGTGTGGCTGAGTGAAGGCCTTCCTGAAGAAGGAGACCCATTCTGGGTGTTGGGGCTACCCGCCAACAGGTTGGTGGCCCGAATGACTAAAGTGAGCAGGCAGCCTCACTTCTGTTCCTTTGCAGGAGAACCCAGAGCAGGCACACTGGCCGCAGAGCACGCAGACAAGCCCCACAGCACTGCTGTGCTGTGCAGCCAGAGTTCGCACGGTCCCTTGCCTGCTTCAGTTCTAGCCCACTGCAGGGGGCTCCCTCCCACCACCGGCTAGCTGCTTGCATGGGAGCGGTGAAGCTGTCAGTTTCCTCAGGCCAACTTCTTGCTGCCAGCCATGCTTGAGGCATGGCTAATGGCAACATTTTGTCTTTGTCCTAATATCCAAGCACCTCAATTGATTAGAGAAGAGGAGGCTGTGAAATCTCTCTCTGACACCTGGCTCCCTGTACTGTCTGCCAGGGCCCTGTCACTCTTGCTTCCCCTGTGGCCAGGCAAACGCTGTTGTTGTTTGTGTCTTCATTCCCGAGACTTTCTTCCAAGTCTGTTGCCAAAAGCTTCTGCCCAAGCTGAGCGCTCTGACCCTTTGCGCCCAGCTACCAAACCATGACAGCTCCCCTTTCCAGTCCTGGTCCTGGCTTAGGATCTCCTTTCCCACTCAGGATGGTGGTGGCTGGTCATTAGGATTCCTGACTGTCTCAGTTCTTTCTAATCTCTGGGGGAACAACAGGAAACGTCTCACTTGGTAACGGCCATTTAGTTCCCAACTCCCCCGCGACTCCAAAGTTGTGATCTATGCATCCTGCCTGTAGCTTGGCGCCACCCCAGTTCCAGGTGGTTCTCATCTTTTTTCCTAGAGTAGAGGTGGGTTGTGTGTGGGCAGGAAGGTTCCCCAGGTCTGGGAAGGGTTGTGTGGGAGGGAGGGAAGGTTCCTCAGGCTTGGAAGGTTTGTGTGGGGAGGGAGGGAAGGTTCCCCAGGTCTGGGAAGGGTTGTGCAGGAGGGAGGGAAGGTTCCCCAGGTTTGAGAAGATGGAGGGGGCAGTTCATTTCTCTATTTCTTTGCTGCTCCTGGCTTCCCAGGGCCCCACTAGCAGTTTTCTCCTGCACAGGATCTCCTCCTCCAGATGCTGGTGAGGGTGGGTGAGGATGCCCTCCCTGGAGTCTGACCTCTGCAGCCTGACTCCTTCCCTCCAGCTCTGTCAGCCTGAAATGCTCCCTGACCTCAGTTATTTTTTTATTTAAAAATATAACCTCCACACTGATTTCTGCAGTGGCTGCACAAGTCTACATGCTCACGAACAGTGGAGAAGGGTTCCTTCTCCCCAACAGTGCTACTACCACTTGTTATCTGTTGATTTTATGATGATAGCCACATATTCTGGGGAGAGATGGAATCTCACTGTTGTTTTAATTTGCATCTCTTGAATTACCAATGATGTTGAGCTTCTTTATGTTTTTATTTGCCAAATGTATTTCTTTATCTGAGAAGTGTGTGTTCACCTCAAATATCCATGTTTGGATTGGGTCTTGAATTAGGCGGTCTGATTTTTAAAATCTCTTTATATGTTCTATATGTAAGTCCTTTGTCTCAGGAACAGTTGTCTCTAAATTTTTCTATTATGTGGGCTGTCTTTTCACTCCGTTGGTGATTTCTTTTGTTGTGTAAAAGCTTTTTAATAAGGTGAGATCTCATTTGTAGTATGAGATCTCACTTGCTTCTTTGTAGTATTTCCCTTGTAGTCTGGGGTTAGTTCATGAAGCCTCTGCCTATACTTATGTCCCTGAGATTTCTACTTATTTTCTCTTTCAGTAGATTTATGGTTTCTGCTTTAATATTTAGGTCTTTGTCCATTTCAGTTTTAGTTTAGTGCATGGTGATAGACCTGGGTCTAGTTTTATGGAGAGTCAGGTTGTCCAGCACCACTTTTTAATATTTAATATTGGTTTCTTTTTTCTTTTCTTGTTTCAGAACTTTTGTTTGTTTGTTTATTTATTTATTTATTTTTATGACCGGCTCAGCCTACCCTGAGGGCAGGCCTGGTACAGCATGTGGTGCCGGGGATCGAACTTCAGTCCCTGCAGCCGCCTAAGCTTTCCTAAGCAGGCGCTTTAGACCACTGAGTCATCCTGCCGGGCCCCCAATATTGGTTTCTTTTATTGCTTCTAGCATCAAGACACTGAAAGGTTGAATGATTATACTGACTTATTAGGTTCAAAAATCACTTTTCAAACACTGAACAATTATAGCTTAAGATCAATAACATTTGAAGAAAACCTTGTATGACTTTCAAAATACCTCACTTTAGTCTGATTCAATTTTTGTTATTTTGTATTAGTTCTCAAAACTTAATAACAACTATATTTATATAGAATTGCCTCCATAAATCTACTTCAACCTTTGTAAAATAGTCGGACGAAGCATCGGAGCTTGCAAAACGAGTAACTTTCCAACTTCTGAACTGAGAATGAAGTGTAACTTTAACATGAATAGAAGGCCTGACTGTGTACGAAGGCTTCAGTTCTCATTATCAGAGACATCGCGGAGAAAGCTCGGTTTGTAGCGCACTTTGATACCTGTATGCATCTGAGGGATGTACAGTGAAACAGCAGCGCAGCTTTCATGTGGCAATATGGGGAGCGCAGGCAAGACTGACTTTTACAGTATCTGATGAAGCAATTTGCATGAAGCCTGAAATTAGCTGGGCAATGTGGTACGCACCTGTAATTCCAGCACTCGGGAGGCTGAGGCAAGAGGACCTGTGCAAGTTCAAGACTAGGCTGGGCTGGGCTGGGCTGCAAAGTGAGCTCCAAGCTGGCTGAGCTGCAAGTGAGGCCTTATCTCAAAAAATAAAATAAAATAAAATAAAATAAAATAAAATAAAATAAAATAAAATAAATGCCCCAAATCAGGCTACTGGGAACAGTGGACTACATTCCTCAGTGTTCTCAAACAAACTTTCATCAGTTTGAAACCTGAAATCTAATTCAGTAATAACTAGCTCTTTCCCTTCATTACATGCAGGAATACTGCAACATCAAAGCATTTACTGTTTTTGCAAGAGAAATAATACCGGTCGCTCCATTCTTGTGTTACTTACACAGGAAAATTTCCGAGTATTTAAAGAACTAGGACAAAACATAGATCTCAAAAGGGGGTCAGGGTCACTTTGCTTGGCACATTTACCCACCAAGAAAGAGCAATCTACCATTAGATTATTACGCTGTGTGTGGTTTGGGAAAAGCAGATACAGGGTCCGACCTGTCAACTGGGACAGAAAGACTGACTAGGTAACCGTCCTCATTTCTGGATAAATCTCACATTTCCGAGTTTCCTACCACATAAGACGCTGGTCTCTTCAGCTACCCGCTCGAAGAAGTCAAGTACAAGCAGGCAAGTGGGTCCCCAGGCACAGAGGATCCGTGTTCCGGACACGCAGCTGTGGTGCAGCACCAACAACTTGAGCGGCCCCGACGCACCCACAACAGTATCTTCATCGTTCAACAAAATCCTGAAGCAAGCTCTTGCTAGTCTTTTTACACTGATAAACACTAAGTTAGCATGTTTTTCCATGGTTTTAGCTTAGCTCAAAGAATTTTTACACTATTAAGGAAAAAAATTAAAAGTATTTCCTCTTTTAAAATTTATGCAGATGTTTAATTAGCTTTATTTACAGAGCAGGGATTTTTTTCCCCCCGGTCTCCAGTGGTTGCCTAGATAACATCATTGGGCAAGAATGCCAGTTTAAAAGAAAGCTATGCAGAATCCTAAAAATAACAGATGCTGATGCCCCCGGAGCAGAGGCAAGCATGACTATCGGCAGCTCTTTCTATGCCGCAGTTACTCAGAAGCGATGCCGTCGCAGGCTCTGCACCCCGTGATTCTGAAGAGAAGGCCGCTCTTCCTGCATTCCTATCAGAGCCCGCAGCACAGAGGTTTTCTACTTTTTTGGCACACGCTGGACTAGAAGCTGGCGCTGTGGCACACACGTGTGCCACAGCTGAGCTGTCTGTGTGAACACTTCCGGATGTTGTTTGCACTGACCTGCTACTGCTGCGCCTTGTGGACCGTCGGGCTCCGCAGTTGCCAGTAGTGCTTGCAACGACAATAACGCTGCGCAGAGGCCGTCGCTGCCACCCGCTGATCGCTCAGGGTATCCCAACAGGTAGCCCTGCGGTGGAACTGACATTAGGATGCCATATTTTAGTGATAAAGGGACCTTCGGGGGGCTAAGTGGATATGTTTCTGCTATTTTGATCTCCAGTTGGTATCTTCCTCCTTCATATGGTGCGGCTGGAGGTCCTGCTATTTCTCCTTTTAATTCTGTATAATTCTCATCTACAAGATCGACTTTAATTTGATTTTTGCTCATCTCTGTGGCTGGCCACCAAAATGGCACTGGTGCCATGCGTGCGCACGACTCTGGCTGGGCCGGGAGGTGCAGCCGCTCCGGTTGTCACCCCCCAGGCTCCCTCCAGCACCCTTCATTAAAGAGATTTTCTTCCAGTGAACGTGTTTGGTTCCTTTGTCAAAGACATGGTGTCTGCGTGCGCTTGGGGATGCACCTGCATCTTCTGTTCCACTGATTCTCAGACCCTAGGATGAGAGTCCCATTAGACATAGCTATTATCCTGTAGAGTGTCCTCCCAGAAGAATTAAAATGTGATTCCACAGCGATGTATGTTCACTTATGTTCATAGAAACACAATTTCTAATAGCTGACTTTTTTAATTTTTATTTTTTTTCTTGTTTCAGAACTTTTGTTTGTTTATTTATTTATTTATTTTTATGGCCGGCTCAGTCTGCCCTGAGGGTAGGGCTGGCACAGCATGTGGTGCCAGGGACTGAACCACGGTTCCTGCAGCCACCTGCAGGCACTTTAGATCACTGAGCCATCCTGCTGGGCCACTGTAATAGCTGACTTTTGAAACAACCTAAATAACCATTAGCTGAGTAATGTATAAAAAAGGTTTTAAAAATATGGAGTACTACTCAGCCATAAAGAAGGACAAACTTGAGACCTTTTTTGTTGCAGACTGGGGATATCAAATTCAGGACCCTGCACTTGCCAGGCAGGCACTTGTTCCCCTGAGCTATCTCCATGACCCCTAAACTTGAGACTTTTCAGGTTATATTCATAAGTGACATAAGTGACCCACATCTGCAAACATCGTACCGTCTCACTGGTGTGAGAAAAGTAAATAATGTCCCAAATGGATAATAGATATTGTGAATTGTGAAGTAACTGCTCAAAAGGAAAGACAAATTGTGTTGGGGTAAAGGGGAAAGGAAGGAAAGGAAAAAGAATGATAAAATTATACACGAGTTACTTAAGGTAGTTATACAGGTAGTTTCTCTTAGTTTGTTGAAAAGAAAGATTTGTGTTAATATTGTTTGGATAAGATTTCATGACTGCATGCTGAACCCTACATAACTACAAAAAGATAACAATACACAATATATTAATCATTGTTACTTTCTTGCTAGCTTGTTTTGAAACTCTGTTCTATTGTTATCTTTATTTTGTTCTCTTTAAAATAAAAAAATTCCCAATATACTAGAGAGCAGGGGTCAAGCTGAAGGCACCCACCCCCCACTTACTCCCTCGCCTAAGCAGAGCTGTGCCTGCTGAAGCGCCTGGCCGCCACCATCCAAGCACATAGACGCCAGGGGGTGTGGACTCAGCCTGACACCCCCACGCATCAGCCCTGGCAGGGAAGCACCGTGTAAGGTGGAAAGGCAAACCGCCACTCTGACCTCAAGCAGTGACGTGCGGGGGACCTTAATGTGGTGAAGACCGCTGCGGAGTGGCTCCGAGCAGGACTCGTACTGACCGGTTGGCTTCTCACGCTTACATGTGAGTTTGCCCAAGGCCGAGGGCCCTCGTCTGGAGATGGGTGTTGGACGCATGGCGGGCGAGCTTCTATGTGTCAGGGGTCACTGCTGAGGCTGGGACACCTCAAAGGATAGCACGAGGCCCAGCTGAGGGTGTTCGGCTGCAGCCCCTGTTAGCTACGAGGAGACGACAGCTGCAGGCTCCACACTCCGACAGCAATTGCAACCCTAAGATGAGGTAATTATCTAGATTGACATAGTCTACCACCTGGCAAGATATTTCTTCACTCTGTATACTGTGAAATGCAGAGCTTAGGTAAATCTACACTATGCAATAGAAAGAAATACAACGCTCGTGGAACTGTTGCTCTTCTCTAACCTTGTATTGAGGTGGTTCTCAGTTTCTCCTAAGAACACAGGATGACGGGGGCACAAGGGTGGGAGAAGGAGAAAGGGAGAAGGTGGTGACGTGGAGGATACCGCTCTAAACAGAAAAGGCGGGCCATTCCTGAGCAGTAAATTCAGAACTGCCCAGAGGAAAATAATATTATGCGTGACCTGAATATTAACTAGGGAAGGTATAACCATGATGATCTCAAAACTGAGGGTACATGAAGTAGGAGGAACCCTGGATTATCTGGTGGGTTAACTGGGCAGCCCTGGTGGGCCCTGCTTGGCTGTCAGTCCCCTCTCTGTAGGTGTCCTAAGCAGGGAGAGCAGGGAGATGGTGGCTGGGATCACAGAACTGGGCTGGGCTCCCTCGCAGGGATACAGACACAGCCCACTTATGTGGATGACCATGGGGTGGGCATCTCTACTAAAGAGATACCTACAAAGAAGGATCCTGGGTCAAGGCCAGGTGTGGTTGGGCACGGAGACAGGATGTGCACTGGGGCGGGCCACTCTGTGCCTCAGGCGCAGGCCCTCTGTGAGGACAGGAGGACAGGAGAGGTGGCTGTCCTCTGCAAGGAGGGTGCACGCCCCAGTGGTAGTTTTTTTCTTTTTTTTTTTTTTTTTTTT
>PVJA010001812.1:0-87454 GCA_004027025.1 Myocastor coypus
TTTTTTTTTTTTTTTTTTTTTTTTTTTTTTTTTTTTTTTTTTTTTTTTTTTTGTCTTTTTGAGACAGGGTCTCGCTATGCAGTTGAGGCTGGTCCTGTGCTCACTTTTGTAGCCCAGGCTGGTCTCGAACTCGCACCAATCCTCCTGCCTCAGCCTCCCAAGTGCTGGGATTACAGGCGTGAGCCACCACGCCCGGCTGTCCTATGACTTTTAATGAGATATTATAATGTGCACAACTTTGTGCATTTTGTTCAAGATTGCTTTGATTGTTTATGACTGCTTCCACATGAATTTCAGCATTGATTTTACTTTTGTTTCTTTAACATTTGTATTTTAGTTTTACAAAAAATGTCACTGATTATATAATGCGGATTGCATTAAATCTACAGATTGTTTTGAGTAGTGTGGTCATTTTCATAATTTTAATTCTTGCAATTCATAAAAATGATATTTTCCTTCTAATTTCTTCATCACTTTCTTTCATTACTGTTTTGTAGTTTTCATCAAAGTGATATTTTATTTCCTCCAGTAAATTTGTTCATAGATTTTTGTTGTTGGTGGTGGTAGTTTTGTTACTATTTCAAATAAAATTGCTTTCATAATTGTATTTCTCAACAACTTTCCTACTGGTATATGTAGAACTACTCAATTTTGTATGTCAGTTTTGTTTCCTGCTATATTACTATTTTTATCAGTTATAATAGTCTTTTGTTGGAGATGTCAAGTTTTATATAATCAAGTTATTTGTCAACAAAAATAACTTGGTATACTCCTTTCCTAAGTATTGTAGCAAAAAATGCTAGCAATATATTGAGTAAGAATTATTCCTGGTTCCTGATCTTGGAGGAAATGCTTTATTTTTCCTCATTCACTGAAACTGTAGACTATGTGGACTTTATATATTGAAACACAGTCCCTTTATATCTAATTTGTTCACCACTTTCTCATAAAGGGAAGCTAAAATTTATCAAGTGCATTTTCTACATCTATAGAAATGATCATGTGATTTTTTTCCTTTGAAATTTCTAAGACAAATTGTGTTCATTGGCTTCTGTGTGTTGAACCATTTTTTCATTCCTAGAACAAAGCTTACTTGATCCTTTTATGTACTTTTAAATTCAGTTTACTACTATTTTACTGAGAATGTCCATCTGTACTTCTGTTATTTTGTTTGAAGCATGTAGCCCTTGAGAATAGGTTAATGCTGAACTTGTAGGCTATCTGGAACAGTCAGACAAGCATTGCTGGTGATTCTTCTTTTAAAAATTAATTGATAAATCAACAATAAATGTTTCTAGTTTGAGATGTGGTCTGTTCTTCTCTTGCAAAGTCCTTGAGGTATATCCCTAGATTATGTATTTAAAATATCTATACTTTTTAAACTTAGACACTCTTTTTGTATAAAATTTTATCTTTGTGTGGCATTTACTATGCTAAAGTTTAAGTTGGCTGTTTTTCTATGGCATTTTTATCAAGAAACTTCTACAGTTCTCTCTGAAATCCTCAGTGATGCACCATTCTATCCAATTGTGGTGTTCAATCTCCATGCTCTTGCCTGCCTTCTAATGTTTTCATGCCAGAGACCAACAGTTTTATTCCACTAAGGTCCAAACATATATAGAATATTATTTCAAAGTTTTGAGCTTTGTTGTGACTTGATTTTCTCTTTAATATATAGTCTAATGGAGGAAAACCCCACGCGCTGATGCTAACTGTGCATTCTGCAACTGCTGGATGCTAAATGTCCAATGAATGTCAAGTCCCAATGATCTATTGTGTAGTTCAACTCTGATGTTGGTTTTTGGTCTGGATGATCTCAAAGACATTGGCAAGAGGAAGGCATTGAAATTCTCTCCTCAGGTATGATATGGAGACTTCAGCCTTTCCAGCTACCAGTGGTGATCAACAAAATTAGGTACTTCAATATTAGGTATGCATAGATTTATGATTATATATTTTATTAAATTTACTTGAATATATTGAATTTTTGTTTTTCATTTTTATTTTAACCAAATATAAGTATACAACTCTTTCTTAGAATCCCATTTGCTTAGAATGTTGTTTTCCACCCTTTCATTTGGCTTTACTAGTGAATTGACTTTCTTATATGCAGTATATTAAGCCTTTTTTTAGTCAATTAAATACATATGTATATACATACATATATATAAATATGTGTGTATGGATATGTACTTAATTCAAAAATTTAATTAATTTACATTAAGAATTATTACTTAAAGGTATGGAGTCATGCTAGTTATTTTGTCATTACAGAATATTCCTAGTTCATATTTTACTCTGTTACTCATTTTTGTAGTTGAGAATTTGTCAATATTTGATTCCATACTATTTCTCTTTTGTGTACCTATTCCTTTAGTGAAATTTGTGCTGTGATGTGATGAGATAATTACAAGGAGATTCTAAATAAATTGTGAAGGTTTAAATTTTGTAAAATTTTATTGCAACAATAGACTCATTGCCATTCATTGCCCTCACAGCCCTTTGCTTTATTTCATGGTCCTTATCCCGTTGTTTTTGCTGCCTTCTGAGGTAGTTTGGAAACCATCTGTCTTATTTTTATACAAGTGATTTAATCATGGTTAAAGCTGCTGGCAAGTGCCAGCAAATGGAAAGTTACCTTATAAAAATCTCAGACAATGAGTTCCACACTTCTCCACACAATGAAACTTCCATTTTTCCCCCAAGGCAAAATAACCGTGGAAAGCAAACACTTTGCATTGATATGGAATGAGGCCGCTACTACAGTGCAACTAAAGCCTAAGAAGATTTCCAGAACTGCTTCAAAAAGTAACCAGAGAGGAATTGGGAGATAGCTCAGTGAAATTAAGTGCTTCCCTGGCAAGTGCAAGGTCCTGAGTTGGATCCCTGGTACCACCAAAAAAAAAAACCAGAAAAGGTCAGGCCAGACAATGCACAGGACTAAAGCACCTGCTTAGGCAGAGCACAGAGGCCGAGGTTCAATTCCTGGCATGCTATGCCAGTCACACTGCTGGGACGCACTGAGATGGCAACCGAAACCGGGCTTGGTGGCCTGCTCCTGTAATCTCAGCACTTCAGATACTGAAAACGGGAGGATCACTCTTAGTTCTATCTGTGTAGTAAGACCCTGTAGGCCCTGCATTAAATACCTGAAAAATAAAAGATAAATAAAACAATAACCAGAACGATGTGTAAATGTAAGGCAACAAAGAGTATATTTAGCAAGATTAGCTTCAAAATATATTTTACTGCAACAGTTTTTAAAATGCAAATATCCAATGTATCTTCCAATAACATTGCCTATACAACTTCTCAACTCTGAATAGAGGATTCCCTTAAGAATTGTTTGTAAGGCTGATTTGATGTTCATGAATTTCTGCAGTTGTTACTTGCATTGGAAGGTCTTTATCTGTGTTCTATTTCACAAGTTAGCCGTGCTAGATATCGTGATATTGACAGCTGAAACCTTTCAAGACTTGAAGTGTGGTGCTCCATTTTCTACTCACTTACAGACTTTCTACTTAGGAATCTGCTGTTAGTCCAACACAGTTGTCCTTAAGTGTGACCTATTTACAGGAAAAACTCTCTATTTTCCTACAGAGTTTAAAATTCTTGAAAATATTGTTGTCACAATTTAACAATAGTATATCACAGTGAAGATCTTTTCTTCATTGTGGTCGTATCTGTTTGGGGAACTATACATAGCTGTTCATGTATATCTCAAGATTATTTCCTCCATATTTAATTGAATTGTTTTATATGCTCTTAGCCTTCATTCTTTCTTGTGTATATGCCAGTTATGTGGAAATTTGATCACTTAGGGCTGTCTCAAATATCTTTCTCTACTCATTTGTTTCTTTTGTTTATATCTGAGTGTTATATTTCTAAAGACCTGTCCTCAAGCTTCTGTGTTCTTTTCTCCCCTTGATCTAGTCTGTTGTGGTTTACAACTGAATTTTTATTTAACATACTAAGCTGTTCATTTCCAAGATTTCTGTGTAGTTCTTTCTTTAAATTCTGCCTCTTTGCAGAATTTTTCTTTCATAACCTGAATGAACTCCCTAATTTCATTTTCTATTTCTATAAATCCACCTGGATCCTTTCAAGTTTTGTAGAAATTATTCTTTTAAGTACTTTATCAAGCATTCCAAACATCTTACAATCTTAAGACTTTGTTACTAGAAGTGTCATGTTATTTTATTTTCTAAATTAGTTTCTGGATTTTTATGCTGAAATTTACACATTTGGTAAAATGTGTATCTTTACCACATTTATGGGACAATCTTTCTAGTAAGACACTTTCTCTTTGCATCTTGGAGTACTAGGTTATCATAAACGTTGAATTTTGTTTCCACCTGAGCATCACAGTGTCAACTCCGGGTAGCTTCACTGGTAAATAGTTAATGACTTTGATCATAATTTACATAAATTTAAAGTGAAAGAAAACTAGTATCTCTGTGGGTCAAAGAGAGGAAATGTGCTAGCAATTCAAGTAGCTCTGGTAGAGACAGTAGCCTATGTATTTTATATATTGTATGGCTACTGCTTTAAAGGGAAAGGTATCTACACCAAGTGGCAGGATTTTTCCACTGATTTGTTGACATTAGCTCTGTGAATTTAAGTGTTCCTGGTATTAGCAGTACCAGTAAAAGTGGAGGCCCTAGAGGTTTGTCCGCAGACTTAGGAGTGTGGGCCTCAGTGCTCTGTAGAGAGAAGGAATCATAGTACTGAACTCCCATCTTCAGAGACAGACAGAGCTTTACCAGCAAGGCAGAGCTTTACCAGCATTGTCAGCAATATAGCAATGCTATCATGGAACTCCCATACAGAATCTGGTAGTGGTAAGCTCACCCTACTCTCTACAACTACTATGGGTCTGCCCCCACAGAAGCCAGAGCTCAGGTAGCCTGGGCAATCCTTAGCTATGGACGTGACAATTTCCAAGTCTTTTCCTTCCTCAGTTATTTCAGCTACAGGTCCCCACAGAGATCAAGTAAGAGGTGGGACAAAGTTAGAAACAGGGAAAGTTTCTTTCAGCTGAAGTGCTTACAGAGCTATTTGGAGATACTGGAAATTTAAAGGGTGTGAGAAATTAGTTGCTTGCAAATTACCCTGATGAAACAACTCATAGCTAGACATTTGAACTCAATATCTTTTATTCATCTATTTGTTGTCATTGGTAGTAAAACACAGAATCAGGAAGTTACATCTCATCATCCTAGAGAATTTTAAATTGGAAAGAAAGAAGTCTCTATAAGAAAATTTTCTTCTTTAGCCTAGCAAATGTTTTACAAAAAGTAAGCATCCTAATTCATGTCATTATGTGGTCTCAGATTTTATTAATAAAATACAACTCTGAAACAGTGGCCATAAAATATAATCTTTAATGTTGCACAGTTTAAACTTTCTTTACTGGTCCCTTATATTAGTACTTGGGTGATGACTAAGAGAAAGTTGAATTTCAGGAGGCAACTCTTTCCTGTAACTGACCTCTCATATAAAACAGTGTCTATTACATTAAGGAGTTAGTGATTTTATGAACTGACAAAATTCAATTTACTCCAGTTTGAGGCTTTTTGACTCAAGTCTTTATGGGTAAAATAGTATGCCAGAGAGCTTTTAATATTATTTTCATTCAATAGTAGAAGGATTTTCATGGCATCATTACTACGAATTGGACAATTTATTAATTAATAGAAATGGCAAAAAAAAAGAAAAGAAAGAAATAGCAAGTAATTGTGAAACTTTGCCATATCTCCCTTTGGACCAACAGAATTATGCCAGCAGAATTAGAAACCACCCAATTAGACTTTTCTAATTAAATAAAACTAAGGCACTGTGAGATATGCATAACAAAGGAACATTTTGAGGTCACTGTCAGTATACATAAAAATCAAACAGTGACTCATTTTTTTTCTAGAAAGACAATTTCAAAGACAGTCATCATAAGATTGTAGAGTTTAAAATACTCAGAGTCATATGACAAAGTTAAACCATAGACTGCAAATTAATAATTTTAGAAAGCTCATAATGCTGACAGAAAAAAATATGTTGTTTTATTCCCCTGAAAAATAGTTTTTCTCTGAAACATGTTGTCAAGTGGAAATAGGAAACCATGAAAAAATTATAGAAGAAATTACTTTTATGAAATAGTGTTTTCTATATATATGGTTGCAGGTCCTCAAATAGACAAAAAAGACGGGAAAACTCAAGTGAGCCGTCCAACGTCACATAACTCCTAATACCGTGAATGTCATAGCCAAGGGGTCTCCAGAGTTTAATAGAAAAAGAGCTCAGAGAAGGTGACACCTCGAGGTGGCCTTAATTTGCATATTTTAATGAGTAGCAATTGGAACACTTTCCATGAACCTGTTGGTCATTTGTATGTCTCCTTTTGAAAAACATTTTTTTTTTTTTTTAGGTTCTTTGAATATAGAGTAAATTGATCATTTATTTGGATTTTTTGTTTCTTTTGCCATGAAGTGATACTTCTTACATGTTTTGTATATTAACTACTTTATGGAGTATGGTTTATTTTTCCAGTCTGAGTTAAATCTTCACTCTGATTATTTCTGCTGCATTTCAAAAGATTTTTTAATTTGATGCAATCATTTATTTTTCTTTTCATTGATACCAATTTTGAATTTATATCAAAAAGGTGATTGCCAAGACCAATGATCACTACAAGTTTGGCCTCTGTATTATGTTTTATATTTATTATTTAATTCATTTTAAGTTGATTTGTAAACATATTTCCATCTGTATGCTAACTACATACCATGTATATTAACACATGCAAAAGATATGTGTTGACACACGTTAACATACATTAATGTGTATAACCTACCAAAGTTATGATTTGGCTCTCAGATGTATCCCAAAACTCTCATATAGTTGAATGCTGATTGGCTCATTAGGCGTTGTGTTCATCAGTTGATGAGTTCAGCAGTTGATTGTGCTGTTTGGAGGTGGGCCTGGTTGGTGGTAAAAGACTGAGGGTGTGACGTGGAAGGCTGTCTTCCTGTCCCCACCTCTTCCCTTCCCTCTCGCTACCTTGCTGCCATGAAAGGAGAAGCTTTCTTCAGCTAAGGCCTTCTACCAAAGTTCCTGCTTTCAAGCCAGCCAACTTCGAACCGTGATCCAAATATACTTCTTTTCCTTTATGCTGCAGGTGTCAGATATTATGGTCAGTTGATTCAAAAGTGACTCGTACAACATGTGATGTGATAAAGGTTCCAGGTTTACCCTTCTGCATGATTTTCCATCATCATTTATTGAGTATGTGTCCTTTGGCTCTTTGTCAAAATAAATTGAACATAAATGTTAGGGTTTATTTCCAGCTTTTTCTGTATTGGAAAAGATGTCTTCTGTTTTATCAATGTGATTTTTTTTATTACCATGGCTGTATTGTCTCCAATTTTGTTTGTTTGTTTGATTTGGTTTTTCAGAAAGGATCTTGTTATGCAGTTGAGGTTGGCATTGCACTCACTTTGTAGCCCAGGTTGGTTGAACTTGAACTTGAAGTTGCAATGATCCTCCTGCCTCAGCCTCCTGAGTGCTGAGATTGCAGGGTGTACTACCACACCTAGTTTGTTTGCTTTTTTTTTTTTTTGCTATTGTTATGTTTCTTTTTCCTTTTCCTTTTCTAATTTGGTACAGCACCTCACTACGCAGCTCAGACTCACCTGTCTCAGCCTCCCCCAAGGCTAGGATTACAGGCGTGTGCCACTATGCCCAGTTTTGGCAGCCAGCTTGATGGGGGCAGGCACAGCATGCAGTGCTGGCGATCAAACCTGGATCCCTGATCTTACCAGGTAGGCACTTATACTGCTGACTATCTCACCAACCCTCTTTTTGTCTTTCTTCAACTTTATTTTAACTATTTGGGATCTTTTGTAGATCCTTGCATATTACTCCACATCTACTAGACAGGCTTCTATGAAAGAGATGTAAGGACCAGGGTTATAACTCAGCAGCACAAGTGCCTGCCTGACAAGTACAAGAGTCTGAGTTTGATCCCAGGTACCAAAAACAGATAGAAAATAACAGATTATTGATGAAAGGGGAAACCTTGTTCACTTTTAATGGGAACAGAAAAGCATTGTAGTTTTGGTTCACCTCCAAAATAAAACTACCATACAATCCAACAGTTCTCCTTACACATACATACTGATAGACAGACAGACAGTACTAAAATCAGTATTCTAAGAAATGCCAGCATTCCTATGTTCTTTACAGATTTTTTCATAATAGGCAAGATACCAGAGGTTGAAGTTGAAGAAAAAGGGTTTATGGCGAGCTGTTGTTACAAAAGGTACAAAATTTCAGCTAGATTATATGAAGAAGTTTGAGCTCTATTCCACAGTGTAATAACAGTAGTCAGTAACACACTATAGCATAAACAGGCACTATGTCAAATGGCCATAAATAAAAGATAAGGATCCCTTCTTAGGTAAACACAGGAACCAGGGCTCAATCCCCGGCACTATATGCCATGCTGGTCCCAATCCCGGGCACACTGAGGTAGCCCCGAGTCCAGGTGTGACAGTGCACACCTGTAATCCTAGTGCTGGGGAGGCTGAAAAACGGGAGGATCACTGAACAGCAGGATGCTGTACCAAATACATTAAAAAAAAAAAAAAAAAAAAAAGGATAAGGAAGTAAAATGATGGATATGTTAATTATCTTGCTTTAATCACTCCACATTTGATGCATATATTAAAACATTTAAAGCTCATAAATTCATAGTTACTTTTTACCAATTAGAAGAATACTATTTTTATAAAGCAAAAGGAATTTTTTTTACAAAATATCTATGAGAAGGGAGGTTGAGAGCCCTCAGGAAGCACGGGCTGGGAGTGAGATGTCCTGCGTGCGTATTAGGACCGAGGCAGGGATTCAGAGAATTTCTGGAATCTGAGAGGGGGTGGATGAATTCATCTTGGAAGAAGCATACAGTGAGCAGGGGCAGTGAAGCTAGGAAAAAGGAGCTTTCAGCCAAAGGACACATTACATGCAAAAGGTCAGGCTATCAGGAAAGCAGGGAAATGAGATTTGGTTGAAAACATAAAATTCAGTAGGGATAGAACCTTACCATATTAAGGAATAACTTTTCCCAAGAGAGTCTAGGAATAGCTATTGCATTTCACGCAGAGTACTAATATGATACTTCCCACAGACATTTTTGAAAAGTTTACTCAGTCTCTTACGTAACAAGATTGAGAAAAATGGGAGGCTTTCGCACTAAGATGGATGGGAGCTGGATTAAGCCCAATGGGATGTAGTAATAACCAGAGGAGAAAATGGTTGATACAACAGATTTTGGAAAGAATTTTGAGTTTATTTAACATGGCAAGCTAACAAAAAGGAAAAAGAAAAACTTAGGTCCAATGCAACCCAATAATGATTGGTACTTGTTAAATACAGGTTGCTTAGAAAGTAAGAGCTGCTTACCATGATCATTCCCCAAGATATGAAAAGAAAAAAGTAAACAGGCTATTAACTTCAATATTTAATTACTGTAAGAGAACTAATTTTAAGATACATATTGTCACATTCACATTGTTATAATAAAGGAGACTATTAGTCAAAGGTACTTCCACATCAAATAAAACACAGACACATTAAAATAGTAATAGAAATTATTTAGAATATAGAAAGTTAAGGAAAAATATAGATAAATTAATAAATTTGAAGTGCAAACAAAAGAGAATCAAGTTTAGAGTTTGCCTTAAGTTATTATTTAATATAAAACAAATTTTTTAAAATCCTGCTAAGAATGCCTTAGTAACAAACAATGGGGTTTATTTTTTTTTAACCTTTCTTTCTGTCTGTCTGTCTTTCTTTTTTTCTGTTATGGCTGGCTCATCCTGCCCTGGGGTGGGGCTGGCACAGCATGGTATGCCAGGAATAGAACCGCGGTCCCTGTGGCGCTTCAGACCACTGAGCTATCTCACCAGCCCCCAACAACATGATTGAAAAAGCCCCAGCATGGTAGAAAATTTAAAACTCCCAGTATCATAGATTGTAAAATCCATTTCAGAAACATTTATACTTAAAAAGAAATATTTGTTTTGAGATATTAGATGACTAAACAAAGAGAAACAAAATTGAAAAGAACAGTGCTTGGCTAAAGTGAGGGTACCTATCCAAGGAGACCTAACTCCTACCCTTGGAAAGTTAATGAAAAGTGTTCTCATATATTAAAGTAGGCTACACAGATTTATCAAAAATACGTCATGTTAAGCAGAGTGTTTTGCTTGGATCTTTTGGGGTAGGAAAATGTAGTACATGCTATGTGGAAATTAGTCTGGCTTTGAACATTCATACTTGGCAAGCAAAGATTGGTAAATGAGAAGAGTGATAACTCTCTGGCATATCATGAATGTCAAAAAGAAATTACAAAACTAGATGAGAGACTGTACTGAATATAAAAATGGAAAATTCAAAATAAAAGGATTATTTCTTTCTGTTGTACTGACAAAAAGAAACCATACAAGGGAATTTAATGATGTACACTTGCTTCTTTCAACCAATTCCAAACTTCATTTTTGTTGCAGGGAAATGTACCAATTATAAAATGATAATCAAATTGTTGCTATCAATCTTTTTAATAAATTTTAAGTACCCATGCTGTACCAGTCAATACTCTGAGGATACAAACATGAAAATAGTATGTCTGTCTCACAGAACTTAGCATTTCTCAAGGAACTATTAATAGGCAATTGCATTTTATCCAGGTTGTTTGTTTGTTTGTTGTTTACTGGAAGTCCAACTTAGGGCCTTGCTCTTATCAGGCAGGCACTTGTGCTGCTGAGCTATATCCTTAGCCCCCACAACTGCCTTTATGAGTAAGGAAAACAAGGCCCTATAGAAGTACATGAAAAAGTAATGAACCTTATATACAGTGAAATCTTCCTAAGTAACGAATATCCTAAATAAGATCTTCAGGCTGAATGGAAACTAACCAGTGAAGAGACGAAATAAAAAGTTGTACTTCCAAACTGAATGATAGAAGAGGAAGAAAATCGTAGTAGAAGGTGTGACTAGCCAGGATCAATCTGTATCAGCACTTACACTCACTCTTGGTTCTTAACCATACATAGTACCTTGGATACAATAGTAAAATTTATCTAGTGTATCATAATGCACTAGTATTTCATTGCATGCATAATCATGCCTTTAAAAATACTTTCAAGTACATTCTCCATTTGCTGGCTAACGCATGACCAATAGTGACTTGTAAACAATGTATATAGCTATTAGTTGTCTATATTGAGTTAATAAAAGTTCCAGGAGACAGGTCCAACACCTGCCTGGCAAGCACAAAGTCCTGAGTTCAATTTCCAGTGAAAAACTAAGTAAAAAGTAAATAAATAAGTTTTCTATAAACCAGAAGCCATTTAGAATTTTCCCAACTTCAGTGCTTTACAATTGCCACTGCTTTATTTTTGTAGGCTTTTATTCTACAAAAAAAAAAGGTGACTAATGGATTCCCAATTTTCATTAACTTTGTCCCAAACAAATGTCTCTTCTCTAGTGTCGTTCATAGTCGACATTACCCATTGCACGCTGAAGGAAAAAGAAGATAAAGAAGGAACAGAAAGCAAGAGTTACAACAGTTATATTGGCCAAAAAATAAAACAACAGTAACAACTTACCCTTGGCAGTATAAATCAAGAAGACTGTACTTTTCAACACATGTCTAGAAAAAATATGCCTAGAAAGAAAAATAGAAGAATTTAATTACGTTGGAGTGATAATTCAACGATACAAAAGCAAGCACTATTCATGGTTTGATCTCTTTTCACTCATGGAAATCTGGCTCTCAGCATAGAACAAAAGAGCATGCAAAGGTCCACACCATTCTCATCTTTCTTAAAGAACAGAGATCCTTCCAGAATTCTCTAAGAAGAGTCTTATGTATGTCTCAATGACCATAAATGAGTTACATCCTAAAATATATGTTCAGAAGTTGGAACAATAGGACTGGAAAGATAGTTCCAAATGCCTGCCAGGCAAGTGCAAGGACCCAAGTACATCCCTGTACTGCACGCCGTGACAGTCCTGGAACCCTAGACACCCCTTCCTGGCCACCAAAACCCAGTGCAGTGGTACTTGCCTGCAATCCCAGCGCTGTGGAGGGTGAGACTGGAGGATCATTATGAGTCTCAGTTGTGTATCAAGACCATGTAACAAATAAATAAATAAACAAATAAATATATGTTTTTTTTAAATTGGAAAAATAACTATATCTTTTCTAGACACTATTTCGGTGTCAGTCAAGTGGACTACATACTGGAAATGAATGCTGGCCTACTTATAATTTTAATGCAATAATGAAGAATCTTAAATTTGTTAAATGAACAAACATTTTTCAGCTTGTAAGAAGTAGAAAACTATGCTCAACTTCTTACTCTCTCATTGGAAAAGTATTCATCCTCTTTGAGCTTCAGTATTTTTGTAGGAAGGAAAACATAATAGGTAACAGGTAATAGAGCTTGGCTTGTAAATTATAAGGAAGCATAAAACATTATTTATTATTATGTTGAGACTACTACAAGCTAAAGACATGGATATGAGTATCCAAAATAAAGTGGAGTATGACTTTACTTCAAATTTCTTCCTGCCTGTTGGATAATTTTACTCTGAGTGAATAGAATGATCTGCTTTATTCAACCCAGTTTAAAGGAATGAAGCATGACATATGTGTTTAATTCCTTTCTTTAAGTCTATTTACACCACTTGATCCAGCCCCTAACATGAAGATCAAAATCATAAGATCTTTTCTTAACAGTTCTCACTGCATAAATTAAAGCATCTCCAAACATTACCTAGAAAATATCTGTTAGTTTTAAAAATTTAAATATTTTGAAAACTGACCCCAGAAGGCGGTTTTGAAGGTTGAAACTAAGTATTTCTTAAATAATAGAAAAATGAATTTAATTTAAATTTAATGAAAAGATAATAGTCAATGTGACTGTTGAAATTCTCCAAAGATAGCACCAACACCTTCTCTTATCCCACACGTTATCCTACAATGTAATCTCCCCATCCCTGAAATCATGGGATGGAGTCTGTGTGTCCAGACCACTAATTCCATGCAGACTGCAACTGCGTGTGGCCGAGAAGGCGCCATGTAACTTCTGAGACACTATCAGCACAAGTCATGCAATTTCTATTTGGATCTCCTGCAATAACTTGGCTCTAGAAATGCTTTCTCTCAAAACCTAGCCACCACGTTACATGAAGCTCAGTACCTGAAAAGGAACAAGAAAGACATTCTAATTGAAAGTCGCAGCTGAGGTGAGGTCCTACAGCATAAGCAACTTCACCTGCGCAGCCAATACTACGCACCTTCTTAGCCGTTCAACCTCAGAAGGCATTCAGATGCCTCCAAGTCTCCTGCCAACAGGTAAAACATGTAAAAAAAAAAAAAAAAAAAAATGTCAAGCGAGATGCACACTGCTGAGCTTAGTCAGAAAATGTTGACAGTAATGGCAGAAACTGAACATCACAGTCAAAGAAGAATGCAAATCACAAAGGTTGTTTCATGTGATATCAACTTTTCAACATTGATTGATTTCTTCCTACACACAAGACACTTTTCTGAGATTCTGTACACTGTTGTAGCACTGGGATTCATGACTGTCTCACGCAGGCCTAGTTATTAGCCCCATTGCACAAAAAGAGAGACCAGTGCCCCAGAATTTTTTAAATAACACACCTCCACCTGGCTAGTAAATTAACTTGCTTTCTATTAAGAATTCTTTATATAGGTTATTGGGAGGAATAAGGGAAGAACCTACCCTCAATATATAAAGAACTAGGTGTTAAATTCCCTTTTGTAGCATGAATGATTTATATGCATATCAGCAGATAGAAGGAAGACAATGAAAAAACGGAGAGAAAAGGTGTAGGAAGGCAGTGATTCATATACTTTTGTGATTCACGTATTTGTAAGCAATTCTGTTGAGCACCTCAGAGTAATTATTCAAGAAATTTTGATTGGGATTTTAATATATATTAAGCATTTCTTTGAGTCAGGAGATAATGAGAATAAAGAAATAGGAAAAAATGCATTGCCCTCAAACAGGGCACGCTTTCATAAAAAGTGGGTTTCTTGTCAAGAAATCTATCTTTAGACAGACAGGAAAACCACCTGGTGACATGACTGAAAACACACTCAAAAATTAAGAGAAGAGTTGCAATCCATTGCTGTTGTGGTTCATTTAGCCTGAAGACTTTCTGATTTTTGTTCTGCAAAGAACTCATATTCACTTTTCATGGTCTGATAATCTAGGTCAGATAGTTCCGCTTAGGGTGGGGGAGGGTGCCGGTGGTGTCTTTTTATTCCAGGGAGTTTTCTGTAAGTTGAATCAGAGCTAGGATTCTGTAGGGTGTTTCATCACAAGATTGCTCTTTCTCCCCTGGACTCAGCTGACCTCGGAACCCAATGACATATTTCTTCTTGGAATCCACAGTGCCACATAAGTCCCTAATGACACCACAGCTATAGAACAAGGAGACTCAAATAATGTCTATTTTTGGAAGAAATTCAGGCTTTATCGCTATTTTGTTTTATTTATTTATTTATTTATTTTATTTTTTTTTTTTTTGAAGGTGACATAGGAAAGTAGGGCAGGACTAATCACAGGTAAGATTAGATTTTAAAAAGGGAAAAAACCTTTTCATAAAACAGAGAATGTTGTAGCAGAAATGAATCACAGAATTTGGAGCTAAGGCTAAGAAATCATTACTAACAGAGCCAAATCTTCAATGCTGAAGAACAGTGAGAGATCACTCTCCAATGGAATAAGATATTTTAAAATAGCTTCAAACCATTTTAGTTCTTTTTAAAATGACTCTTCACCCCCCTCCACCTAGTCAGTGAATAAAATACCACTTTCTAGTTCATCTGAAGTCTATGAATTGCGCTTTATAGACAAAACATTGTTTCTCATGATCTAAAATTAATTTTATTTGAAAGGAGTTCCCTAATAACCCAGAACACCTTTACAATGCCAAATTCTGTTTTCACAAGACCCTTTGATTCAAGAGATGGCAACTTGAGAAAAGCCGAGCTTCAGAAAGGAGTGTCTGTCTGCAAGTGCTGGGCTCCCCAAGGAGCCGAAACAATGCCTGTCAGTGCTCTGAGGTAAGATTCCTTTCATTTCATGGTTTCTATCATTCTCGTGCACCTAGGCTCGTTCCATTGCACAGCCTTTGAGGTGTTTCTACCCCGACAACTCACGCTGACTTCATTAGAGGGACCGCGAAGTTCAGCTCCACCGGCCCCGGAAGGCTCACTCTGCCTGGAGAACGACAGGAGCAGATACGTTGTGGGCAAACAGGGAGCATCCATTGCATGCCCTCCTGACAGGGAAGTGTTTTTATCACCTTTGATTTTTACCCTTACATTTGTCTGATCAATACCCTCCAAATTTCAGGGAAGAAAAGACTTCATTGCTTACCACATTTTAAAACTTTTTCCACACGTAGGCAGTATTTCCATGTTATATGTTTTAGGTTTTGGGTATTTTTTTCTTTCTTCTCTCCAGTGGATTCCTCAATAAGTCAGTTGGTATTTTGTGAGCAAAAGAAACAGGAAAGGTAGAAAACAGAAAGCTCAAGGTAGTATCTTGGTATTTACCCAGATTCCTAATCTCTAGCTCAATGTCAGCACTAAACAAATAGGATGAAAGAAAATCTACTTCTGTTTTCAGAAGCTTAAGAGATTCCTGCTGGGTCCGCTTGCTCTACAGCTCCCAGCATGAATAGATCACAAAGAAATAACTGAAACATCATCCAATTCAGTGAGATGGTCTACGTATCAGGCTGCTATGAATGAGAATCTAGTTGGGTCGGTCCAGGTGCTGTCCCAAGGTTGGGTCTCCCCGGCACATACCATACCTTATTTCTAGCCCTATCTTGGGCTGCTTACTCCTTAACAGCCACTTTGTAAATCAGTTGTCTCAATAGTTGACCACATTTGTAACAGCTAAGAGCCAAAATGTTCACTAGTATCCACAGTACGACAGTACAATCTTCTGATAGAGGTGTATGAAAAAAGAAGTCATTAGCCTTAGTAATTATAGAGTTACACAACCAGAAAAATAGCCACCTGCCTATTAACATCTATATTTTGTTACATTTGTCCAGAAATTATCTAATTTAACTTGGTGATGGACCTGTGGCCCAAGCAGTTTTCACTCCTTGGTCTACAGGCAAGTGAGTCACATACAGGGGTGCGCACGCACAGCCCAGTGTTAGGGAAAGCTAACCCATGCCCAAAGAGGAGACTCTAAATGCGGAAGGAGCCGTGGGACTTGGTTCTACCAGATTTCCAAGTTCTTGTCTCCTTGGATATGGTTGCCATTTTATTACTTACTAAAAGGTAAATCTTCCTGATGGTAATATAATTTCTTTAAAATCTAGTTTACTCGTACATAACATGAAAATAAAATGGCTTCACTTCATAAATTTGCTCTAAAGATAAAATAGAATAGCATATGTGTTAGCCAGTTTTGATCAGCCCTAGGAAATGCCCCTTAACAAATATTAATTTATTTTTCTTTACTCTCTTTAACTGAATGGATACTGTATTTGCCATTACACAGACTGAAAGGCTTCTATAATTACTTTAAAGTGAACACAATTTAAGTCACTTTTAGAAAATGCTTGTGCATGCATGTAAACTATTTACTCATGGATTGCATTTTGTTATTAAAGAATTTCATGCCGGGTGTGGTGGCGCATGCCTGTAATCCCAGCACTCGGGAGGCTGAGGCAGGAGGATTGGTGCAAGTTCGAGACCAGCCTGGGCTACAAAAGTGAGCTCAAGGCCAGCCTGAACTACATAGCGAGACCCTGTCTCAAAAAGACAAAAAAAAGAATTTCATTATTTTCACTTATCCTGCCACTATCAGAATGCACTTTTTAAGCCGGGCGTGGTGGCTCACGCCTGTAATCCCAGCACTCGGGAGGCTGAGGCAGGAGGATTAGTGTGAGTTCGAGACCAGCCTGGGCTACAAAAGTGAGCGCAGGACCAGCCTCAACTGCATAGTGAGACCCTGTCTCAAAAAGACAAAAAAAAAAAAAAAAAAAAAAAGAATGCACTTTTTCAATTCAACATGTACTCACTGTCTGCATTTTCTACTCTTAGGCTGTGTAGTTGGCAAAATCCTAAGAAGATGAAAATTCTCACCCAAGACGTTAACCTGGGAAATAGGTATTTGTAATACACTGTGGAAGCAAGAAAAGAGAAGTCTCAGTCAGCACTGACAGAGTCTGGAGAGGTTTGTGGAAGAGGAGAGGCACTAGCTGGAGTAATGTGAGCAGAAGTTAGCTAGACTATGCAGGTGGAGTGTACTGCCAGCCGCAAGAGCAAAGCATGGCAGGATCCTGGACCTCTGAGTGCTCTGGACTTCTGTGGAGATCAGGGCTCACTTCTGAGGGAATGGGCAATGATTTACAACATCCAGGAGTCCATGAGGCTTTGGGGATTTTGGTTTTGGTTTTGGTTTGTTTTCTCAGTACTGAGGATTGAGTCCAGGGCCTTGACACTGAGCTGTATTTCCTGTTCTTTTTTTTTTTATTTTGAAATGAGATCTTGACAAATTGCCCAGGCGGAGCTTAAAGTTGAAATCCTGCTTCCATAGTCTCCCGTAGTGCTGAGCTCGTACGTCTGCAGCCACCAGCCATTCGTGGCAGCGTGCTCACCTCACTACTTCTACCTCAAGAGTTCATTCAGCGGAAAATGCCTCGAATCTCATGGAAAGCAGCTGTACTTGGGAGGGAGAAATGGAGTCATTAATCTGACCTAAGTATTTAGCTTCGTCAATACTGGGAAGAGGTTTCTTTCTTCACTTTGGCTAGCACAGATAGGTAAAAGATAAGGAACAAAGGGCAAAGTTATTCTCCCCTTCAGGAAAGGAAATATCAGAGAAATTCTAATCAAAATTCTAATAACAAGACTCACCTTCAAAAGGGTATAGCAAGACAATAGACTCAAAAGACAGCGGACCCAAAAGACAACGCCAGAATCACTCTATCATTTCTGGCCTAAGTCCATGGCTGGATGCCCAGGATTTTTCTACCTTAAAAGATAACTGCTCTGGATCAGTTATTATGCTACCTGGGAAAAATAAAAGATCCAATATTCAAAGCAAAACAAGCCAACAATAAGATCTTAGCTTTAGATTTAGACTAATTCAAATCTTAATTTGGCCAGCTCTTCTCTGTGTCCTTGAATAACTTAAAACTATTTTCTATCAGCCTCAGTTTTCTTATCAGTAAAAAGAAAGTTGCAAAGTGTACATCTCAGGCATGTTGTAGCAAGTGGAAATAGAAAGGACGTTTTTCCAAAGTGAAAAGCACTACAAAAAAAGGTACTATGTAAATATGAGCCACTTCATATGTGCAGAAATGTGGTCAATAGCCTTAGTTCTCTCTGTTTTTAGGGTTTTGTTTCTTTGTTTGTTTGTTTTTTATTTTTTTTTCTTTTTTTCTTTTCTGCTGCTTGGGTCCACCTGTCTCTGTTCAGCTTTGCTATCAGACCAAACTTCTTCTAAGGCAGCAAGACAAGCACTCTCCATTTCAATCCTTCACTTTATTATTGTGCCCCTCCTAACATCCAGAAGAAGTAGGAAAAATTCTGAGCAGTCTATGTGGGGTTAGTGAACACTGAAGAACCAACATCTGCGAGCGTGTGAAAAGACAACTTTCAGGCTCACCAGTCAGCATCATACGTCTCCACACTTTCCAATGATAGGGAAGTAATATTCCTTCAGATTAATAAAAAAAAAAAAAAAAAAAAAAAAAAAAAAAAAACTACAGAATTTGGAAAAGGTCAATATGGTTCTCAAGAAGAAGGTAAACTGACAGGATAAAAGTTGCACATGCTGTTATTAATATCCCATAATTATTTCTTTTATAAACTCTTTCACATATGCTTCTAATCTAAGACATTAAGGAACCCTCATTGATTTCCACCAGTATCTCTCAAGTTCTGGGTTTTTAATTTTTTATACTGCATTTGCTTATTGATCACAAGGCACATTGAATACGTAAAAATTGAGTATCCCATTAACACAACAATTAGCTAAAATATGGAAGGACTTTAGAAGAAATCATTTTTGTTAGTTGTGGTTTCATTATGTGAAAAAGAATGACACTAGCAAAAAGAGGGGGAAAAGAAAGCTCTTACAGTTTATAATAAAAAAGTCTCAGGTGGGCCTTTTTGGCAATGACTAAGTCACAGAACCACTGCATTTATAAGTGGTCCAGTTCACGAGGAATTCGTGGCTGAATGTGCTGCATGTAGGCATGGAGGGAAGAGGCAGATCCCTGGGGAACGACCTGGAAACGTCTATTTCTGTCCTTGCCTTCTTCCTCTCCCCACCTCTTAGATGCCAAGGAATGAACATCTGTCACCTTCCAGGCCTTTCCACTGCACTAGCTTCACCCTGGAGCCATGCAATTTTAGAAGAAAATCATTGAAAAAATGTGATCTAAATAAAATTCTTCTACTTTAAATTGCACAAATCAAATATTTTATCGCGATGACAGTATGAATTTTTGATACTAACGATATAAGGTGATGGCATCTAGTAATTGTTTGGAAGCCTTTGTAATAGATTGCAAAATGAGTATTAAATGATTTGGGAATGCTGACCAGAGATGCTTCGGAATTCAGAGGTTTATGGGTTCCTACATGAGGTTAAGAAGGCCAGAATGCTGCTAGGAACATGGTCAGTAAGGGTCAAAGTCAAGAGATTTCAGTTGGGAGAAGTCCATTGGCTACTGGATTTCAGGCTCCCATACTCTAATATTGTATAATGAAAGTCATTAACTGATACACTGCAAAACACTGTGGACTAATTATCCTGGCAGGGGAAATTTCAAGGCAGAACAACATTCAGGCTGTGGCATGGGTACTTCCAGCTGCTTTTAACCACATCTACGGGGCAAAAATCAGGAGTAAACACAGAGCAAAAATATACAAACTTTATAGATTCATCAAAATGGAAAGTAAGCATAGTTTTAGAAAAAGATAATAGGATCAATGCAAAGGTAAGTGCGAAAAGTAAGCCAAGTGGGCCAGGTGTGATGGTGCATGCCTGAAACTCCAGCACTTGCGAGGGTGAGGCAGGAGGATTGCTGAGAATTCAAGGCCAGACTCGACTACAAAGTGAGTTCAAGGCCAGCTTGAACTAAGAAGTGGAGGAAGAAGACAAGGAAGAATCGGCAGGGGAGGAGAAGGAGAAGGAGGAGAAGAAGAGAAAGAAATGAAAGAGACAGAGAGAAAGGAAGAAGAACCAGCACAATAGGATAATGCCTTAAAGGCAACTTAGGAATTGTAGTTTAGACTTCACCTTTTATAGGATGAAGGATGTTAAGGGGTAAACACCTTTGAAAAATTCTACTTTGAGGAAAGAGCCCTAGAATTTCTTGTTCATGCAAACTGCAGGAATGTATTTCACCAAGTTTAGCCACCCAGGATCTCTAAGGTCACTATAACCACGGTCGAAGGAGACGAGGCTACGGCTAGAGCCAGCAGCAGGCCTTGGCACCATCTACATGGTGTCACTTTTCTAATCATGCAAAATGGAAGTGGTTTGGGGAAGTGACTATGGAATTTACCACCTAATTTCAAAACCAGGCCCAAAAGGCCGAGGAATGTGGCCTGAAGAAGGCATTACATGAAGTTGTGAGAACGAAGACAATTGTGCCATAGAGATGCCAGGAGGGTGGAAACATTGGCAATGTGGACTATGTGCTGAAGAAGTCAAAGGCAATGTGTAGAACCAACTCAGGACAGAGGCCTCACAGGCTACAAGCCATAATTCTCTACAGGCTATAGCTTTCATCTAACCACGTTCTGCTCCAGGTGCTGGACTCAGAGCTATAGAATTTATTATATAAATTCTGGCTTACACAAGTATGCCATATAGTATTGTTCCTAAAGACAATTCGATTTAATTGCTCCCTATTTCACTATTCTTTTCTTTTGAAGTAAGACGGTTTACACAGTAACAGTGTATGTTTGAAGTAATTAACTTTTATTATTATTATTATTATTATTATTATTATTATTATTATTATTATTGGAGTTAAGAGCTAAGCGCTGGCCTTGTGTCTCAGGCTAGACTTTGGACTTTGGCTTTTCAGGAATGTTGAAATTTTTACAAGTTCGGCAACTGTTAGAGTTGAACTACACCCATTTTTCACAATGTGATAGACAGGAGCCTTTGGCGGTCAGAGGTGGAATGTTCTGGTTTAGGACTACAGTGTTTCCAAGAACTCTTGGAAGTTAAAAGGTTGGACCTTTCAGAAAGAGACCTGATTATGGGATCACTATTACCATCAGTGGATTGATCTATTTATAAGTTTACAGGTGAGCATGCTATTAGATGATGAGGCTTTGTCAGAAGATGATGGTCTCTGGTTGCATGGCACTGAAAGGTGGATTCCTGTCCCTGAATCCTCCCTCCTGTCTCTGCTACTTAACTGTCATGTTATGAGGAGCTGTCCTCCACCAGGTCCTCTTATTGTGCTGATTCTACTTTGGAACTACCCAAAGGTGGAGTGAACTCATTGGAGACTCTGAGCAAAATAAACTTCTCCTTGAAGTTGTAGGTGTCAGATATTTTGTTCCAGTGATGGGAAAATGGCTAATATAAAAGCCAACACAATTGCAGGTGTTCATATAGCAAGCACTGGACATAAATAAAACTCCAACTTTGGCATAGGTGAAACAAAAGAAAGGTGATAAGGAGAAGATGAGGGAGAAAATAATAGGGAGATGAAAGGAGGAAAGGAAGAAAGCTTTAAAGAGAATGAAAATAGGGTTAACATAGTGAAGAAAAAGAACTTTTGCAGGCTATTTTTTTCTGTCAATATGCCATATACAAAACCTGAAATGTCATGGTGCAATACTTATGCATTTTAAATATGCAAGATGATAAGCTTGTCTGAATATGTTTCCTGAGGATTGGAAATAAAAAATAAAAATCCTTCTTTGTGTACAAAGATTAATTACATAGTCAAGCTTAGTTTGGTAAGGCAGCTACTTGTCATTGACATGCAAATCAAAATCTTTCTTTTGCATGAATCACTCTGTAAGTAATAATTAGAACTTAAAACTCTTGTTTGTAAACCATATGAATCTAATGAAATATGCTTTTGCCTTAGAACTATTTCCTGGGGGCCACCATATGACCATAGTGTGGAGCAGATGTTCCTTAATATTTGAAGACAATCTTTAAAGCTCAGATCAGCCTAGGTGGCTACAGTAGAGAGACTCTATTGTATTTCTATAACTAAGCACAGGAAGATAAAATGTTTCTCACTAAATGGTCCACTAGGCTTTTAGTTAGGTGAGCATTTGTATGCCCAGGTCATGGTCTCTCAAAGTAACTTGGTCAAAATCCCTGATTCAGTGAAGAAAACACAGAAAGAGATCCAGGTATACTTTAGAGGAAATAATTAGAAACTAGAATGTGCATTCAAGGGAATTTAATTCTTGTTTTGTGTGCAATCTATATACTAAGCACTGTTAGCCAGTGTTTCTAAGATTCTATTATTATGTCTGAGAATACATGTATCAAACCTATAAAAAGCAGTCCCACAGCAGTAGTCCTTGGCTGTTGAACATGTCTCTTATACTTTCTGGAAACACCCCTACACAAACACTGAAATGTCTCAACACAGACTTCCTGGACTGGTGCTGCTGTCCATTGTGCTGATTTCAAGTTATGCTTGATGTTTATTTTGCAGCAGCAATGTTTGAGTATCTTTGAGCTCAAAAGTGATAAGATGGACCATGACAACATTTCCAGTTTTCAGCATATTCTCTTAACTGATTCACACAGTAAAACATTTATTTTGAAATCAATTTGAGAGAGAATCAAAATAAAAATGTCAGAAGAGTGTTCTCCAACATTCACTTTTCTGCTGATACTCTGAATCCCCTGTTTTCACTGATATTTTTCTTTTCTTTTCTTTTCACTGTTTGCTTAGCTATAGAACCAGCAGTTTTGCCCTCAAACCCTACATCATACATTCTTTGACAATACTAAAACTATGTGCCATCAATTTTGTCATTGAATAGCAAAGGGCAGATACAGGACCACAAAGCCATTTCAATTGTGTCACCCTTACTCTGCTCTGCTTTACAGCACAACCCTACCACAAATTAAGAGAAGAAATATAACTTAAATAAGTACAGTCCTTTCTTGTTTCACCTGTTAACCCTACCTTTCAGAAATTCAATGAGTTTTTCCCTATGGACTGTAACTTAATCACATCTCTTCTCCCTAAAATAAATTTGGTTGAAAATGATGAAATAATTGCTTTAGAAATAAATTAGGATATAGTTTTTCAAGTCTTTGGAAATCATGTAATTTCTCCTGTTCTTTGAGATGCAATAAAGGTCAGAAAACAAAAGCAAAAGAAATCTGAAGACATACAATTTAAACCTAAAACAATTTCTATTTTCCTGCTCAGCCTTCATACTTATGTAAGACTTGCCCAGATAAAGAACAACACACACACTTGAAGTTCAAATGATGTTATCAACATACTTGATAGAGAGCACATGTACTGCAACATGATACAGCTGTAAATTTGTAACTACCTTAGTATGTGACCTCTATTTGTCCTCTGTCACCCAAGATTATAGAAAGAAGATGGAAGTGCCAGGTTAGCTTCTTAGAAGTATATTGTTCATCACAACATAGTGAAAAATATTACTCTCCTAATGAGAGTAATTTGCCCTTTAGTGAGAAGATCAGACCTTTTTCTTTGGGGGGGGAAGAGCATTGATATGGTGTTTCATGCAGAAGGAAAGATCTCAAGACTATTACTTTCAGTAGCAAAAACTATGGCAAAAGTGAAAAATACAGTAAGCCTGCTTGATGGTACCAATAAATTCAGAGAAATAGAGAGACGAAAGACTATTTTATGATCTTGGGTTTCAATGTGAATTATCGTCATTGTAAATATCTATTCAGTCATATGACAACTCCTCAGTTCTTGTAGGTACTTTATTTGACTTACAGAAGAGTTGATTTCTTTGGCTTCTTTGGGTACAAGCAGATGTTGAAGAAAGCCTCCAAGTTAGGACACCATACTTGACAGACCAGTTGATCATTTCACTCCCTCGCTGGTAACACTAATCTATCTGTCCAAGCTTCTGGACAATAAAACGCCCAGATGAGAGAGGATTTTCCTGACCTGGATGCGTGGGACACACTCTGGCCTCTTGCTTCCACTGCCAGCCTTACTAACAGATCTTACAGCGACAGGCAAGTAACACCCTGAAAGGAACTCAGTTATGGCTTTATGAACTTGCAAACATTAATTACAACAGGTGCAATATGTGTATAAGCACAGGTCTTTCTAGAGACAATTGAAAAGTAAAATGGAAAAATGATCAATTATTACATAGGTCATTTTTGACACCACAGACTTGTCAGACTCAGTGTAGATCTTGGAATCATTTATCATGAATCATACTTAAGGTCAAAGAAAAACTAAGAAAGATTGGGGCTTTTTTTTTTTGAAAAATACAAAAAGTTTAATGGGCAATTTAAAATTTAACCTCTCTAAGGATTACACTATCAGCAACAACAGCATAATAAACAGCTACCCTCTCACCAGAAAAAAAAAAATTGAAATGTTTCCACTAGAGACACAACTGCAAAGCTTTGAATCACTGTTAAAGTATCCAAGGTACAGAAGAGGGGGAAGAATACCGATCCTACTGACACATTTATTCCATTCTTCCTAACATAAAAGAATTATAACGCTCCTTCAACAAGGGCTATAAAATACTGAGAATTCCCCAGAGGAAGGAGTAGCCTAGGAACAAGGTTTTATTAATTGCAGGCTTTATTAAGCATGAATCAATTCTGTGAGCTTCCTCATATAATGTAGACTTACTATTCATTTATGGGAATTTTTGGTCCAGAATAATTTCACAAGGTTTCATCTCTGAACCACATGGAGGCTGGTATAGGAGTAGCTTTGATTGTATTTTTTTCAACAAATGGATATTTTCTAGTTCACAGGGTTTCTTTCATTCACGGTCATTTTTTTCCTGTTTTTTTTGTTTGTTTGTTTGTTTGTTTGTTTGTTTGCTTGCTTGCTTGTTTGTTTTTATTTTGTTGATGTTTTCCTTGATCCCTTTTTGATCTCTAATGTTCAAGACAAGAGAAAGCTAAAAGAAAATTTCTGATGGCTTCTCTATTTCTGAGAATTGTGCTCTGTTCATCTTCATGTCTCATACCTGACACTGTATATAGAATATAGTAGAGATTCAAAAAATATTTTCAAAGTGAAGGTCTGGATTATTTACATGCAATCCATCTTTTGATTTCCTCCTGGTTTCATTTTGGCCCACTCTGTTAAGCTATGTCACATGAGAAGAAGTGACCTCTCCTAAGATCCTGCAACAAGACCCCTTGCCACCCGCTTGCTTAGGACTTCAGCTAACAGGAATTACCACAGGAAAACGGGAGGCTGCTGAACAATCTTGATATTCATTTTCCATGTCCCTACTTCATATTCCTGCCAAGGACCACAGTTTCTATCAGGTGACCCTCTCCATATAACTGTTTACTCTGTGTTTTAGGAAGTGTTCTCTCAAGTTTCAGGGAAGGCAAAACTTCAAACTATTGCTATCCCAAGGAAACTTGGTGACTTCCGCTGGTATCCCTAAATCCTGTCCATGACTCTGCAAGTAGGAATTCCTTTATTAAATGCCTCTCAATTAACAAATTGAACATCATCTCTTTTCTGCTTGGGTGCTAACTAGTAGAGCTTTAAAATTTATAAGACACTGCTAAAGTTCAAGTGGCAATTAAATGAAAACTGCAACATCTGAACACTTATAAAATGGTATCTGAGTCAGTTGATCATCTACCTCCTCAGGCTTTTTCTCTAATTGAAGGCAGAATCTGTTTTCATTTCTCTATTAAATAACTGTTTAATCACTTTTGATGAGCTGTTTACAATGTGAGAACTCTGTTCTGATGAAGTCATTTGTAGGTGTTCTGTAGCTAGTGGCTGCAATAGCCCTGAAAATATCATCATGCTTAAAATGTATGTTAAGAGCCAGTGAGACAACTCAGTGGACTAAGCACCTGCTTAGGCAAGCACAGGGACCACAGTTTGATCCCTGGTCCTGCATGCTGTGCCAGCTCTACCCCCATGGTGTGTTGAGCTGGCCATGGAGACCAGGATTACACGTGGTGCATGCCTGTAATCCCAGCACTAGGTAAGCTGAAATCAGGAGGATCACTATGAGTGCGAGTTGTGTCATGAGACTCTGCACAAATACATTAATTAATTAATTAATTAATTAATTAATGAGTGATATGTTAAAATATACTTCTATGAAATTTTGGGTTAAGGCAAAATAAGAAAAAGAAGCTATGTGAAATATATTTTGTAGATCATTTTTTTTTTTTTTTTTTGTGGGACTGGGGTTCAAACTCAAGACCTTGCACTTGCCGGCCAGGCACTTGTGCCATGGAGCTGTCTCTCTAGCCATGGATCATTTTATTTTACATTAACTTTTGCTAGATATTCATCGGTACTATAAACAGAAAAACTAAGGCCCGAGGCTCTAAACTTCTTTCCATCACTGTAAAGTATGTTTTATTACACATTACAATCAAAATGGTGTTATATTTTAAGTATTTATTACATGCTGAAGCATATATGAGATGGATAACTAGAAAATATATTATGCATATCTAAATTCCTGAATTTTCTCTTAATTATTTTAGTAGAGCATTTTTGTGATATCTTCAAAATAGTTTGGAAACTAAATTAAAATTGATATTGACTCAATATTAAAGAAAAATAAACATTATAATCTTTTCCAAAATCATTACTTCACTTTTTAAAGAATTTTTTACTTTATTTTTTTTTTCTTGTTTCAGAACCTTTGTTCGTTTATTCACTCATTTTTATGGCCGGCTCAGCTCTCCCCGAGGGCAGGGCTGGCACACCATGTGGTGCCGGGGATCAAACCGTAGTCCCTGAAGCCACCTAAGCTTTCCCAAGCAGGGGCTTTAGACCACTGAGCATCCCACTGGGCCCAAGGAAATTGAATAGGTAACAGAATTACAGTAGCTTGCTGTCCAGGTTTATTGTAGATTTTTCAATCAAATACGAATGTGTCAAATGAGCTGTGGGAGAAGTTTTATAAGAAAGAAAAACTAAAGTGCACAGGATAAAGAGATGGGACTCTGACCTACTAATTCCCTGCTTCCTTCATGGAACCCTCACATCTGTGCTCTTAGTGCAGAATGGAAGATCCAAAAACATAGGCGTCTAGTGGGGTTGAGCTAAAATCAAAATGCCCTTCAGCATCTCAGTCGGTTTTTCTTCTGTATAAGAAAGAGTCAGATCCCTTGTCTTACACTGTGTTTCTATCCTCAGCTCTCAGTCTATTGAACAAGTTGGAAAGTGGGGTTGACGGTCATGCTAGAAGTTGTACTTAACCGATTATAACATAGTTCCCCTTCCATTTTTGGACCTTTATCTTTGTTTTCTTTGATTATTGATCTGAGTATTTCGCTTGCACATGATCACTTCACCTGCATCTGAACATTTATTAGGTGACTTGAGACACACTCCAGAAGCCACTCAGCCTGGGAAGCTCCAACTGTAACACAGCATCACCAAGCTGTCCTTGCCTGACTCAAAAATTTTACCCCCATATGCTTCTCACCTTGCCACTGTACTTACTTTCCTCCCTGTTCTGGATCTTCCCTTTGAAAGGTATTACATATAGTCCGCAAATAGATTTTTCTAAGGGTACAATGTAGAGATTAGGAACTAGCATCTTAAAGAAGTGAAGAACAATAAACAAAGTTTAGGTTGGGTTGTAATATGTTACTTAGGGATCTCAGAAGACTAGGATCTAAAAAAGGTATGACAGCTTAATCCTGATTGATATCTCCACCCTTAGTTAAGACGTTGGTGATTCCCTCTCCTCCCTGTAAATCTTCTACTGTGTAGCCTAAATAAAAAGGAGATGCTTCTAGAATTCTGGGCTCACTTCCAGAGAGACAGATTTCAGTGAGTCCTCTGAGCTACCTGCATCAGGTCTTCTCATCGCTTCTTTTGGCACTGACACAGAACATTACTACAGTACAACTTCAGAAACCACAGTGGTCCTCCATTGTTCATGGCTTCCAGTGTTATCTTCTGGCATGAACTCCCCCCATGGCTGCTTGATTTGGTTTTCTTCTTTATGCTCAAACAAAAGTCCTTCTACTACTAAGCCAACACCCCTACAAATGAATCAGAACTAGGAATACTATCTGTCTCTTTCTCTCAACCAAAGTTATATCCAACTCTTTTTAATCTATTCATGTTTGTACCAGTTTATTGTTCCACTGATCAGCTTTCCTGTAGCTAGGATAAAATGCATAACAACCAAAACTTAAGGAAAGACAAATTTAATTGTATTCATCACTTTAAAGATGGAGTCTATGGCTGGCTACTTCTAAAGCAAGACGTTATGGCAGAAAAGCATGTGGAGCAAAATTGCTCAAGTCATAGCAGCCAGAAAGCAGAGTGAAAGGAAGACTGCCGGATGAGAGACACACCCTCCACATGCAGGCAGCCAGTGACTCACCTCCCCACCTGAGCACAGCTCCTCACAATACACTGATCAGTGAACTTCAGTCCACTGAATGATGGAACCCCCAAGAACCAGTGACTTCTCTGAGATCCTCTTAGTCTAGTCAAGGTTACCATGAAGATTAACTGTAGCAGATATTATTTTGGTTTACAGAAAAGCTATAAGACATCACAATGCATAACTTTTAACTTCATTGCATTTTGGACATGAACTAGTTGTCCACATATTAACCAGTCATTAAAAAATATAAGACTTTGTTGTCATAAGATGACATCTAACTTTGTAAGTGTTCCACATGTATCTACTCAGTTTGCCCTGGGTTTTTTTTTTTTTTTTGTATTTTATGGAAGTTGCTGGAAAAAAGATAGCCACTTTAACAAATGGAAAAACTGGACCTCTACATGCTGAAAACTAAAACTTGACCAAGGTCTATCACCATGCACTAAACTAAAGTCCAAATGGATTAAAGTTCTAAATGTTAAAACAGAAACACTAAATCTCCTAGAGAAGAAAGTAGGAGAAAATCTTGAAGACAGTTCATGGACAAGAACCAAAATGCATGTGTAACACTTGAAAGAATTAACACTGGGACCTCCTCCTGTTGGTAAGTTTTTGCATGTCAAAAGAAATTACCAATGGAGTGAAAAAGACAACCTACAAATTTTGAAAAAAATTGTATTTTAGGGAAGGGTCTACGGGGTGCTTAGGTTCCCACTACTGGATCAGACTGATAGGGATCCACCTGTTTATAGCCTCCCAAGAGCTGGGATTATAGACACTCACCACCACGCTCAGTCCCAATTGCCATCTCAGCTTGCCCCAGGGGCAGGGCCAGTATTTCAGGCCAGGGGGATCGAACTCTCAACCTCTGCACCTGCTTGCAGGCACTTTAATCTACTGAACTATTTGGCTGGCCCTCTGCTCTGCTCTTTAGATGAAGCAATGTGCATTCATAGACACCCCTATGTGCAAACACATGTACACACATGCACACATAATACAATAAAGATAGCCCTTTGTGGGGATCACATGTTCCATATTGTCTTAAAAATTATTGTTGACATGATCCATATGTGTTAGAATTTGTTATGATTTTTATATGTGCCAAGTTTTAAGTACGTTGATGTTATATTTAAGTTGAGTCACTATCCAGCTTTATTCTTTGTGGGTACCAAACGAAAACTTTGATTTGGTCCTATGACATAGACTATGTCCTACAACCCTGTCATGTTGGATTAGAGAAACTGTAGAGAACTATTGTCATGGTTTATATTTGGTAAATAATTGGAAATGAGTACACATTACGTAGTAGTGAGGATGTCTGCTTCATTTCTCTGTTGTTCAGTTTATTCTTGAAAATAAAGTTGTCAGTTCATGCTTTGGGGGGACAGCAGAATTTTGTTTTCAGAGTATGATAATAGTAAAGCAAAATCAAGACAGTTGCTATAAATCTGCTGGAACAATTGTCAAAATTCCAATTCCCAATGAAACTTATATGAGGCATGTATCTCATTATTGAATTGGGAGAAAAATCTGCAAAATATGGATAAAGCTAGAGGAAATATATATGTAATATAAGCTATATTTGAATACTTTATGTATTATGATATTAGACTACTTTATATTACTTATTTCTGCTAATAACCTTAACAATCTTAAAATATATGGTCATATATATATGGATATATACATATATACATATATACATATATAGATATCAAAGAGGAAAACCAACAAACAGAATATTAATTTATTCAAATTCAAAAAGCTAGTGAGGGACTGAAAGGAACATCAAAAATGTGTAAATGCCCTACTGCTAAAGGCTATCAGGTAGGTGTCCCTTTAATTGATGGCTTCTTATTTTTGCATTAGAAATCAGTGGATAGCTCAGGAAGTAGCTCAGTATGTTTTCCTTGGTTTGATGTCTTGGAGAAAGTTTGAGGAAGCAGAGTTTCATTTAACATTGCATGCTGTTACAAAGCAATGGAGCTTTTTGACTGGAAATTCCAATAATTTTTATTGATAATGAAGGGACATTAGAACAAACACAAAGTTTTAATTGATAAAGCCATAATAATCTTGAATTTTGGGTCAACAATGGAGATTCTAATATTTTGTGAGTGGCACACTGTTAGTGATTATGTTGCAGGCAGCTGAATCAGATAGAAATACTATAGGTAGCCAGACAGGGCTGGACCCTTTCAGGAGCCAGTATGGAAAACAAAATACCTTGCAAGTGTGGGAGAGATAGGCACTTCTGCTGTGGGCCAAACCTCAAGATAAAAGATGGAACAAATGAACCCACATAACACCCCAGAATATCATTAGCGAATGATATTCTAAATAGTTACTAATCACCTTACAAATCTAGGGACAAGGGCTGGTAAGACAGCTCAGTGGATCAAATGGCTGCTTAGGCAAGCACTGAAACCAGGGTTTGAGCCCTGGCATTGCATGCTGCGCCAGCCCCACCCCCAGGCACACTGAGCTGTTGACCAAGTCCAGGGGTAGTGGTGTACGTCTGTAATTTCAGCAAATTACAGACTGAAAACAGGGAGGCTGAAAACAGGAGGATCACTACAAACTTGAGCTGTGTCATGAGACCCTACACAAAATACAAAGAAAAAAAAAACTAAAATGTCCGGAAGAGTCACTAATCCAACCCACTACAAGAAAAGCCCCTGTTCTGTACTCATGTCTGCTTGCTCCATGATTTGCTTACACATTTGATTGTGATTTCATGAATTTTACCTGATCAAAGATGTTTACAATGTTATTGGTTTGCCATAGTTTTATTCCACCTCATGGCCTCCTTGTGATTTCCCATGTTCCCCCACCTTGGACCAGTATCACCTCATGGCTTTATTCTATTAAAAAATCCTTTAAAAGGCAGAGTCCTTGGTGTCCCATTCAGGACCCCTTTTTTCTCTCCTAGACAGCTTTCTTTCACCCAGTAAATATATTCTGCTCCTAACTTCCATTGTTTCTAAAATTTGTTTGATTTTAGAGAACACAAACTTGTTTCAGGTATCTTTTAGCTTGGGATTTTCTCTTCCCTGTATAACCTAGGCCAAATTAGGAAATGGTCTTGATGCATCTCTTTGTCTTTCCAAATCAGAACTCAGAAGTCTGTTTTATCTAATTATACCACACACTAAAAATGGAAAGAAAACTGGAGAATAAATTCATATGTGCATTTTCCAACACTCTGCCAACTACTAATTGTGACACATTGAGAAATATCTGAGAATAAAATGTTCTAGTCCTGTATTGCAAGAGGGAACATTAAAACTCTGAATTAAACTTAAGAATTCTGTTAGGAACATAGAACTATTAACCAAAGGAGATATATTTATCAGTTACCTTTTCATTGAACGACACTGTCTTTTACCACAGAACAAAAAGAACCTTGTGAAACACCGTAGGAGTAACACTTGACAAATGCTGTCTATTTAGGCGCTGAACTTTTCTGCCTTCTCTCCTTTTAAAATTCTAGAATTTAGACTAAAAGAAGACAAGTTGGCTCACATGGTTGTAAAATTAAACTATTAAATAGTTCAAAAGATAAGGGTAAAAAGCAATGTTCTGCTTCCTCTTCTAATAGAAAACAGTCTTTGCACTTCTTTAAGACAGACAGGGGCCAGACGTGGTGGTACACGCCTGTAATCCCAGCACTCGGGAGGCTGAGGCAGGAGGATCAGTGTGAGTTCAAGACCAGCCTGGGCTACAAAAGTGAGCTCAAGGCCATCCCGAACTGCATAGCGAGACCCTGTCTCAAAAAGACAAGTGGGAAAAAAATAAATAAGACACAGACAGCTGTCATTTACCCTGATGTGAATGAGAGGGTCACCATCTTTGGAACAAGACATTCACCTAGATAGAGATTAATCTTGAAAATTCAGTTTAGTGAGAGACAATTGACTGCACAAATTGCTATATGAATTATCTACCAATTTGTCTGGCAAAATTTGATGGAATTTTAAGGAATGTATTCCTCGATATGCTAATAATACTCATAGATCACAACATTGTATGCTTGGGGAAAATAGACGTGATGGTGTTAGAGCAGTTCCGTGTTCTATTAAATATGGTTCCGCCACGTTTTAGCCATACGAAGAAATAAAATAACCTTTCTGAAACTTAGTTTCTTCTTAGATAGTAAAAACACCTACCTTTCCATTCCATAGGGCTTTCTTGGGATTGAGTCTAGCTTTTTTTTTTTTTTTTTTTTTTTGGCGGTACCAGGGATTGAACTCAGAACCACATGCTTGCCAGGCAGGCACTTATTCTACTGAGCCATCTCCCCAGCCCTTTTTGGGATTGAGAAAATGTTTATGAAATTATTTGACAAACTACAAAGGGCTATATCTGTGTAAATTATCATGACTTAAAATATAATATATCCAATTTCCACAAACAATAATCTCTACTAATTTATTTCTAAACCACTCTATTTCTTTATATATAATCTTCATTATAATTCCATGTGTTCCATATCAGACTGTCCTTATTAAGTATGGTTTCACATGCCATTTTGATAAGCCTTACACAGTGCAGTAAAAATTTAAACATTTAACATCGACACTCAGTCCACATGAGCATAAAAATATCGAACACCTTAAAATTTAAAAAATAGGATGTATAAAAGATATCATTTATTTCATCCTTGCAATACATGCTCATATTAAAAGATTGAATATGATTTTCAAGAGACATGTTTATTTGTCAAAGAAACAGCTAAATTGTCAGGTAATTGTTGCTTTTATAAAATTTTTCCTAGACCTTGGGGATCAGCAACATGGCAATTTCACTGTATTTAAATGCTCAGAAATAATAACAGAATCATAAAAACTTGACTTTTCACATTTAATTATTTCTCATAGTAATTATAAGATTATTTCATTTACTATAATTTTTGAAATTTGTAAAGGAAAAAGCATGAATATATAACCTGAGGTACCTGTTGGTCAATGTACCCACCTGGGGAAATAGCGAGATGCCTGATTCCCAGTGCATCTCTCGTCTCAGCTCACTACCATTGTACAAGTGATAACGGATGCATGGCCCATTAAGGGAGAAATATTAACAATGATGTATTGTAAGCAGTTCGGGGTGGAGATTTATCTGTTTCTTTGTCCAGGCAACAGACCAGAGCTGTATTTAGACTGGAACAGGTAGCTAGAAATTTCTCACAGAAAGATTTTCTGTCTATGACAAACCTGTCTATGACAAGTTCTATCTACTTAGTAGACTTGATATCAGATACCTAGCTTTAAATTTACAACACCTACTCCTGTTGATAGCTTCTTTTGCCATTAGGCTTTTAAGCCTTTTACTAAAATATTTCCCATGAGCTACTTCCTGATAGCAACCCTTTAAGAAAATGTTAGAGTGAAATTAACACTTTAATTTTGCAGATGATTACCCATTCTCTTGTGTTATCTAAATACTTGAAGATTTCTTAATTAGTCTGAGTATTGTTCTAGCTACTTTGTATTACTCTGCTGTCTGAGTTGAGAAAATATAGTTGTTGAGTCAACCTACAGGTGTCACCTTGTTCTCTTCACTCTGATTTATGTAACAGCTGAGGCTTTTAGTTCAACTCCACAGGCTCAAAGGTATGTCTTCTGTGGCATCCTCTCTCGCTAGAGGCCATTACCTAATTGGCTACCCTTTCGTCCAAATCCATCAATTCTCAGACAGGTTCTTCACAGGTGAATTGAAGTGAAGTGAAGGCATGTCACTATTAGCAGAGAGACTCAGGCAAATATCATTGAGGGTACGATCAAAAGATAAAGAAATGCATTCCCTGTTTTCTCTGAAGTGATTCTCCAGCAGGCTAGAGAAGACAGGAGCACTACAAGCGATTTCAAAGGGTTTCTTATGCTGGATTTTGCTACTTTGATGACTGTGACTGGTATCAGTAGCAGTGACAGTTGTCGAACCAGTAGCATCTTATTCAGTGCCATGTTAGCTCTATGGAAGATTTCAAAATTCATTTATTCAATAAAGATTAATTCAACGTTTCTATGAGCCAGAGTCTGTGCTGAGAGTACTCCGTGCTGCATAATTTTAAGGAATACCTTGGCACTACTAAGCCACAATCACCCCAAATTCTCAAACTATCTAGTCAAAACCCCACGTAACATGAAGTTCATTTAACAACTGCACCCCTGTTACAGATTTTTTTAAAGGTGACTAATGAGATAGGTAATGTCTGTAGGCTGGCAAGGTGTATTGCCCCATTATATCTTTATTCTAACTCACACTCTCATCGTGATTATGTGAATTTACGTGCAGATAAAATTATGTATTACTAACTTAACTTGATAATTGTGTTCCCAAGTGGCATTTTTAAACAGCATTGGTAAGTGATGGATGGTGCAATTATCTGAATATTAGACAGTCAGTAATTATAGGTTGCCAAAGTAAATGTGAGACTTGAAAGCAAATATACTCTACTTTTGGAATCAATGTGTTATTGTATCAAAGTATGACCAGTAATTAAAGACAAAATACAAACCCTGAATAATATTAAAGAGAATGAAAGCTGTAAAAACTAAGAAGGGACATGAGCGTAGACTAGGATTTTCAAAGCTTTCAGAGGGAATAAACATTTGGTTTCAAAGGAAAAGTACATGCAAATCAGAGAAAGAAATTTATATCTGTAACTTTTACCTTCAAAATTCCAAGTCAGTACTACCCGAATCAGTTTATTCTAGATGAAATACCTAAAGTCCAGAAAGTATTAAGTAAAGTGCCATGTGCCGTATTAAATCTGTGCGGCCCTGTAACAGTAAGCTGAGTCTTACCACTTTGTATGTAACTAAGCAGTGATGGACTTACCATGAAAATATATGCAGGCTTCTAGGTTCAAAAATGTTTGTAACTGACAACTATCATTAAGTGCTAATAACCATTATGCTGGAAACCTGCAGGCCCTGATGATTTATGTATGTCATCGCTGCTTTCATGGACATTGTTTTTATTATAATTTTTATTCACTTTAATGAGGAAAAAGATAGCAATGAAACAGTTTCAAAACAGGCTAGTGGGGTGGTTAAAATAATACATTGCATAATTTTGTCAATACAATGGGAAGAGTATACAGGAAAGTCATCAAAATATGATTATCATTAACTCATACAAGCGCTAGAAAAGCAATGAGCAGTTTTCTGCTCTCACTTTAAAGCTTTCTCTCTTTGTCTCACAATCATGTCCACCAATAGGAATCCTAATTCACCAGCTGCCTGGCTGAAAAGATTCAAGAAGAGGGAAAAGGGCATTATAGAGATGAGGCAGCAAGCAACAGTTAAAGGGGAGCTAAAGAAAGCTGAGAAGGAAGCCCAGATGCTAAAAAGCAGAAATGTAAGCTCATTTCCTGATAATGCTACTTCACTACTGTAGGAAAACTGCAACAAACAGGTCACTGTGCCTTGGAATGTTGATGACACTGTCGAAGGTACAAACAGTCATGACCTGGAAATCCAGCTACAAACTACTCAGGCTGCTAGGAAACTGCTTTCTTGGGAGAAACACACCCCGTAGACTATGTAATCTTGGTTGGTTTGATTCCAAAATTTGTTTCCTTGGGCAGAGATGACTATAGTCCCACCCAACTTGGGTCTGTGTAGGCACTCACTAGCGTTCTTTCTGGGTCATCAGAAGACATCAAGGCTGTGGTGGATGAAGCTGCAATCCTTGCACTCATTTCCCTCTTGGCATTCCTCCAGTGGATAGCTGTCCGGGTTGTAAGAGACATTGCAAATGATGGGTCAGTTTTCTGAGACTTGGTTATCAAATACGGTGCAATTGACGCACTCTTGGCTTTTCTTGCAGTTCCTGAAATGTCATCTTCAGCAGGTGGTTACTTAGGGAACCTTACCTGGACACTCAAACTTTGCTACAACTGGAATCCCACAACTCCAATTAATACTGTTGAGCAAATTCTTTCTATTCTGATTCATTTCCTGCATCACAATGATCTGGAAGTATTAACAGATACCTGTAGGGCTATTTATTACCTACTGATGGTCCAAATGAACCATTGAAATGGTTGTCTAAACAGGAGTTGCGTCCCATCTGGCACAAATGAACTGACCATTCTGATGTCCGCCCTGAGAGTCATAGGGAATATCATCACTAGACCAGAACAGGCTCAGACTGTGATAGATGCAGGAGCAATTGCTCTTTCCCAGCCTGCTCACTCACCTCAAAACTAACATTCAAAGAGAGCTACATGGTCAAGGTCAAATATCACAGCTGTCCGACAGGACCAGATACAGCAGGTGGTCAGTCATGGATCAGCCCATTCTTCATCAGCATTCTCTCTAAGGCTGACTTTAAGACACAAAATGAAGTGGTGTGGCCCCTGACCAGGTGGGACAGCTCAACAGACCGTATTCTTTGATCACTGTTGGGTAATAGAGCCACTGGCCAACCTCTTAACAGGAAAGATATGAAAACTATTCTTGCTATTCTGGATGCCATTTCAAATATCGTTGAGGCTACTGAGAAGCTAGGTGAAAACAAGAACCTGAGCATGATTGAAAAATGTGGAAGCATGGACAAGACTGAACTTGTATAGGACCATGAACACAAGTGTGTGTACTGGAACTCATTAAACTTGACTCGGAAGTTGTTCTCAGTAAGGGAAGAAGATCAGAATGTTGTGCCAGACACTACCCCTCAAGGATAGGCTCTCCAAGTTCAGGATGGGGCTCCTGCTACCTTGAAGTTCTAAGTGTATAGGTGAAGGAGGTACCAGTTAATGTTGTGTCCCGGGGTTTGTCATTGTAGCAATTTCACACCAAACTCTACTTTGGCAGTTCCAAAGTGTACATACTGACTGAGCTGATCCTCTGAAGGGGTTTCTTATTTTCTGTGGGATTCATATCTTGCAGTGCCTATAAATAAAGAGTAAATACCAAAAAGAGATAAGCAGTCTCCTTTTTTATACAGCTTTGATTTTTCATTCTTGGCACTTAAAAAATAAAATTTGATGATAAATAGTAAGAATAAATAACAGTTAACACATTCTGTACCCTTACCTTCAAAGTAGTTCCTCAAAGTAGAAGATATAAAGCAGAAAGATTCCTACAGAAAAGAAACTAGCAACACAAAGCTTTCTTTGCAACTGTCTAAGATAAACTAGTAGTATCAATAGAAAAAAATTGGCACATATATTAAGATATTTCTGAAATAAGGAAATACATAATGAGGTGAAATTTCAGTGTTTCTCCCTATTTCCTGTTTATCACACTTCTATATATGCCCTTGTATATTTGTATATATTTTGTGTTTCTTATATAAGGGAACCCATGGAATATATGATATTGTGTGTCTGACTTATTTCACTTAACATATTCTTGACTTGCCTGCTTCTACTGACACACGGCTCCCATTTATCTTTCTTTATGACAATGGAGAACAACTACTTCTATTATCCATTCATCTGTGATCAAAAGAATGTGCTGTGTGAAGATTGAGCAGGGTGGGCGCGCCTGTAATCCCAGCACTTGGGAGGCTATAAACAGGAAGTTCACTACAATTCTGATCTCGATGGTGAGACAGACCCCTTTGAACCTGTAGACCTTGTCCTGTATACAATAACAAAAAAAGAATGTACTTTGTTAGAAGGAAGAAGAGTACTTAATAAGATAAGGTATTCAACCATGGTTGTTATATGGCACGTTGTGTCCTCACTGACGCTGTTCACATTATAGATATTAGCATACAGAGTTGGTCAGTGTAAAAATTTTAAACATTAACTTCTACCTTCAAAAAACCAACGGAAGTCACCGGTACAATTGTCTCTGCTATCTTGTGTCTGTACTTACATGGTTCCTCCCCTTTCTATTTATTTCTTTTTTCCGTTCTTTTCTCCTTATCATCATTTTGCAATCATGGTGCGAAATTTGATATTCTGTGCCATTCTTATTGTTCTATGTTGCTTTGTTTTTGTCTTTGTTCATGTTATTTGTTGTTCTTTTTTTTTTCCTTAACAAAAAAGAGGGCTGGCCAGATTAAAGTACCTGCTTAGGTAATGCTCAGGGGCAGGAGTTCTATCCCTGGTACCACAAGCTGTACAGGCCTTGTCCCCAGGGCATACTGAAATAGGCGATTGAGGCTAGGCTTGGTGGCATGTGTCTGTAATCCTAGCTCTTGGGAGGCTGAAATCAGGAGGATCACTATGAGTGTGATCTATGTGGTGCGATCCTGTAGATGCTATACTCAATATATAAAATAAAAAAAAGGATAAAATGGGAAAACTTACATTGGAGGCAGATATTTAACCAAAACCTAATGAAAAGGGAGATAATTTTGAAAAGAAAAGGTGACATGTGAAAATGGGCTGGTCTGAAGGGTCTCTTGGGATGCTTATTTTTGTGAAGACCCCAGAGCCATAGACTGATGCTTTTGATATACAGATAGTACTATCATTTGGGGAGCTAGAGTATATCTTATAGGCATAGAAGTGAAATAGAAAATTAATGACATGAAGAAAAAAAAAAAAAACAGAAAAAACGTTCAGTTAAATGTACATATTGTGAAAAAAGGAAGTCGCAAATGACCATATCAAACATGAAATGGTTCAATAAATAACAAAACCGAAAGAATTTTAAAACTAAGAATGTGTTAGAAGAGGTGAGGGAGGTGTCAATCAAATCAAAGGCTGCTAAGAGGTTAAATAGAATAAGGATAAAGAGTCAGGTCACCGGATTTGGCAACATGGATTTCCATGATTATTTTGACAACACGTTGACTAGAACTAAGGGAATAGATGCCAAATTTAGGTATACTGGTGAATGGAATAAATAAGTAAATGCATGTCATATGTGTGGATAACTTTATGTTGGAAAATTTATACACATCATAGAGCAAGGAACGTGAGTGGCAAGCCTTGGAGTTGAGTATTTATTTAACTTTTAAGGTAATGAATCTGGGAGATGTTTTTTTGATGGAAATTATCTAACAGGGATGAAAGGCTAATACAGAAAGATGGAGTGAATGATGCGAGTCCCTGACAGCCTTGGGAAGGAGATGTATGATGCACCTGGACCATTGCTCTTTGATTGGAAGAGCGCAGGTTAGCAAGAGCTTACGCTGCATGTAGAGTCAGCTCTATGGATTTGTTGGCAGCAGATAAAGAAATGGAGCAGCTTCTATATTTTTTCCCAAAAAATCATAGGTTGAAGACTAGAGAGGGTAATCAAGGTAAGTAATTTAAGGCAAACAAAGAAAACTACTGGTTAAAAAAAAATGTTTCAGCTTATAAGTTTTCTAGATTAAACAGTGGCTTAGACAAATTTCAGAGCGCTCTAGAATTTGGCCACTCCTGATATTATCTAACCTGATAAAATCATGGATGTTGAGGAACTTAGGCTTTCTCTTCTTCCCTCCAGAGTTATAAGATGGCTGTTCTAATCATCATCTATTTTCTCCAGAATCCAGAAGGGCTCAATATAAAGGAGGAAAAAAATAGTGTTTCATTTTAGAAAGTAAAGCTTGCTCCCAGAAATACAGATTTCTACATGTGTGATGTTAGTCATATAACTACATGGTTGCCAAGAGGAGAATAAAAAATGTAAATATGAGAGTTTAACAAACAATTTGGTGATTCTGAGCAAAACCATGTGGTTGTTCATGCTGAGGGACTAAGGAAAGAGTATTGCATAGGTAATTAATGACTGCTACTAAATGAAACATATAGTCATCCAAAAGAGTAAAAGAATTTACTATTAAATCTTACAAGGATTCCTAGAGATTATCCAGGTACATAAAGATCAGTTTTAAGTGAAGCAGGACTACTGAAGCAATTTCTCCCTCAGACTTCATCCAGCTACTGAGATTCATGCACAGAGAAGATAAATAGTTTGGTACTTTACATAGTGCTAAGAAAAAGTTAATATTGCATGCTTTAAAAGAGTGTTAGAATCATGGACCATAGGCTCCAACGTGGAAGTTGAGAAATGAAAGTAATTATAATGATGCATTTTAAAACATAAGCTATGCTGAATGAGAAGCATAAGCTATGCTGAAAAAGAAATTTATAAAATCATAGGATTAGGTCCCAGAATATTTTTAGCAAAGTGTTATAGAAAGATTCTTGAGAGGGAATTTGATAGAAAGAAGAGAGTGGCCAAGCAGGATAATGTTTGTACTTGACATCAGAAAGCTCAAACTGAGAATATGGAGAGTGTGACTGAAATGAAATTAGGAAAGTGGCACTAAAGGAGGAAGTCACAAATCTGGACACCAGGATGTAGAGATGATATAGTAGATACTCCAGGCCTATAGAGAAAATGACAGTAGTTAGGTTGAAAGAAACGTTGTAACCTGGAATCTGTGGTCTTCAAGGAATATTAGGCAAACTCTAGGAAGTTTAAGATTGAAAGCAGTAAGTAAAATATTAAAAAAAATCCAAAATTCAGGATTCTCAATAGCACATATTTTTTTTCAAAAAGGAAGAGAAGAATGGTATGGGTATAGCAACAGAGAATTATGAACATATGTTTTCCACTTCATAGCTGTAAGGTGAGTGAGGCACACAAGCAAATGCACTCTCCACTTAAGACGGAAGCCATGTCTTCAGAGGACTGCCCGGTATGTTCGGAGGCCAGGTTGTGGCCTAGGTACTACTTGCTACTTTCTTCAGGCTTATAATGAAAACCAGAAGGGTAATGCCAATTTGCGAGTTGGTATTTCAAAAAAAAAAAAAAAAAAGAAGACTTTATGAAGGTGGGCAAAAGAAAGCAGGATGAGCAGGAAGAAAGGATGAGCACTACAATCAATATTCTTTGCATCAGGACAATAAGAACGATGTCCAGGCATCGACAACACCGTACTCTTCGCTGGCTAAAGGGTGTGAAAGGATAAGCATATACTGTTTTGAGAGACAGTGCTTTAGAAAAAGGTTCCTTTGACCCAGAAGGGTCCAGGACATTTGTTTCTTGAGTCTAGCCAATCCAAATATTCAGACACTATTAGAACCAAGAACCGAGGGGCTTGAGCTAACAGCAGACTTTGGCATTATTCATGTGGTGTTGATTTCCTGGACATGAGTGCAAAGTTAGGGGTCTTTCAGGCTTCCACATAGACTTCAGAAGAAGCGCTGCGAAGCTAGGCGGTGTGGGGAGCTATGAGAATGAAGCCGAAGGCACAGTGATGTTTGCAGGAAGTTGAAGAAGCCAAAACCTGGGGCATCTGAGAAAAGGCACTGGCAGTGACAAAAGCCTCCCGAAGAAAATCCGTGAGGCTCACAACTAACAGTGCTACGAGGGTGGGGCCACCCACGCCCCTCAGAGTTTAAATCTTGCCACAGCTTTTCCTATGCGCTGCACACGGAGCTACAGTTTCAACATTGATCCTCATGAAGTCTTCTTTTTGTCCAGTTTCTTTCTATGTTCTTATTTCTTCCATTCTGTAATGCACATGTTTACCTACTGCCATGGTATGTCAGCTGTGTTTTCCTTTCCTCTTTTACAAGGGCTCAAAAATAAGAATTTATGCTGAATGTCAAAGGAGACTTTGGAGTCTTACCTTTTAGTACTGCTGAAACTGTTAAGACTTTAGCAACTCTTAGAGGTGAGCTGAACAGCTTTTGCATAAAGGGATTGTTATGGTTTATGTCTAGTTGTCCCCCCAAAGCCTCATGGAGTCACTGGGTGGGGACTTCTAGAGTTTGAGACTTGATCCATGATCCCTGGGATTATAGGTTTTAGTACTGATGGGATTATGGGTGGAAGTACTTCTGGGATTATGGGTGTAGCCTAGGGCGGGAGCTAAGGCAGAGAGCCTGAATGTAATATAAAGAGAGACAGAGAGATAGACTGGAGCTCGAGTTGGTGCTGCTGCTCTGCTGCCCTGTTTGGTTGGCTACCTCTGCCACCATTTTGCTGCTGTTCTGCCGCCGTGAACTGGATGCTCTCCGCCCTGCTCCACTCAGCCTTGGGCCAACCAAATATGGACTGAAACCTCCAGGAACTGTGAGCTGAATAAACCTTTCCTTCCTTCATCTTGAGTGTCTGGTATTTGTCCCAGCAACAAAAAAAAAGTAACTAAGACAGGGATGATTGTGAACCTGATGGGGACTATGGCTGAAGTGTTATGGTTTAGATCTTGGCTGTCACCCAAAAGCCACATGCACTTAGAAGATGATTAGAACATGGGAGCCCTATAGCTGGATTGCTGTCATGATGTGGCACCTGGTTAGAAGTAGGACCCTGGGACAAGGACTCAGAAGGATACTCAGATGTCCCTCCCCATCTCCACACTTTGCTCTCTATTGTAATATAGAACCTGCTTTTCTCTGCCTAGACCCTTCTGTCATTCCACCTCTTCCTTGCAGGCAGTCAGCTATGGACTGAACCTTCTAAAAACTGTAAGCTCAACTAAACCACTGCTCCCTTAAGTTGTCGCTTTCAGGTAGTGTCTCAGTGACAAGGAAAGTGACTAAGATGAAGATTTTGAATTGGCTTTCTTTCCATAGAATGGAAGATTTTGAAGTGAGAAATGAAACTGTTGAAACCAGGCGATTCCAGCACCATGGAAACCAGTAAGTAGGTGGTGGTAGTACTGCAGTGAGCGTGTCAGTGCTTTAAGCACCATCATTCATAATGCAGTCCTTTAGGTCAAGAGCACTCAGATTTTTAAGCTTTTTAGAAGGTACAAATAAGAGGTAAGCAATAGACTGACTGTGGATATAAGAAAAAGAAGAATCTCTCCCAGTCTTTTTATCTTAGCAGTGGAAAGAATGAAAATGCCACCAAGTGCAGACAGAGAAGCTTGACCATGGAAATCAGATCATTGTCCTTGTACATGCTACCTGGAATGTCTGCTGGACGTGAAAGTGTGTGCCATTTTTTAATTTATATTTTTTCCTTAATTTACTAAGGTTCTGCTAGTACTTGGTGCCATTAAAAGATCACAAAAGCCACATGGCTTAAAGAAATCACACTCTTTATCAATGCCAAATTTAAGATACTTCTTGTTTTAAAATGTATTTGGTACAGCGTCTACAGGGCCTCACTATATAGATTGGACTCGTAGTGATCCGCCTGTTTACAGTACCCCAAGAGCTGGGATTACAGAAGTACTCCACCATGGCCAGTCTCAGCTGCTATCTCAGCGCACCCCAGGGGTGGGGCGTGACCAGCACGGTTGGCCTGGGGATTGAACCCCCGGCCCCTGTGCCTGCTTGCAGTCACTTAAACCTGCCGAGCTATTTGGTCAGCCCTTATCATTAATTCATTGATGAGTTCGTATCTTCATCTTCTCTTAGGATATAGGACCTGGTCATAAAAGCTGGTTCACTTGAGGCAGGACCTGGAAAGGTGTGTTTTGTTTTGTTTTGTTTTTTTCATGTGTCCTCTGTTCTCTCTCTCCCTCTCCCTCTCTCTCCCTCTCTCTCTCTCTTTTTCTCTCTGTTTAGCATAGATAGAGTAGCACTTCTCTACCATAAAGTTCCACCATGTCACTTCTTCCTTGAAGCCAACTAGCCCATTCCTTTCAAGCACTAAACCTTCTGAAACCTTAAACAAAATGACCCTCTCCAACTTTAAATTGCAGGTACTGTGTTTTTCTCTCTTTTTTGACACTAGTGAAAAAGTGACTAGTACAATAAAATATACATTAAAGTCTTGGGTCTCAATGATTTCTTCAAGCTAAAATGTAGCCAAAGTTTAATAATATTCTTTTTCTATCAAATCTATTAGCTCAGTTTCCAGTATCAGTAATTTTTTCAGAATCAATAATATGCACTTCAATTAGATTTAATTACAATTGTGAGTGATTTTATGAACATATAGCATAAGCATAACACAGGTGGTGTTCAAATACATGAAGCACCTTAAAGCTGGGCGATGAGGCACTACTCTAAAGCGACCTCTTCAAGTGAAAGGGAGACGCGTGGTTGATTATTTCATTGGCTTCTCCTTTGTTCCCACAGCTACAAATGACAGGACTAAAATTAGAACCCTTGAATCTCACTCAAATGCTTTATTCACATCACCAAAATGGCCTGGTTTCCTCATGCTGGAATAGAATTGTACAATTATTAATTATGCACTTGCCTGGAAAAGCCACTATGTTAACCTCAAACTGCCATTTCCTTATTAGGTCATAAACAGAAGAGACAATAGAGAGAGGAATGGTTTACTTTTTCTCTCAAATGTACAGTTCCATCCAGAGATGGATGTGTCATGAAGCATATATTTTCAGGTCTCTCACATTCAAAGTCTTAGAGCTGTGTTTACTTGGCCATATATTTTGTCAAAATTTGTAATATATATATATATATGTATATATATATATATATATATATATATATATATATATGTATTTCAAATAGGTAGCTTTCAAAATGTTGTAAACTTTGAATTTCAAATGCTTATCTATACCTCCATGTGTACACAATTCTATGAAGATGGCATTACAATTACAAAGGTAAAAACAGTCTCACCAAAAGAATAAAAGCCTGCGATAACTCAGTAGAATAAGTGTTTACCTGGCAAGTGCATGATCCTGAGTTTCAAGAGAATTTTAAGATATCAGCATGCCTAGCACAGATCCTGATGTTTTTAGAAATAAAGAACACTAAGCCGGGCGTGGTGGCTCACGCCTGTAATCCCAGCACTTGGGAGGCTGAGGCAGGAGGATCAGTGCGAGTTCAAGACCAGCCTGGGCTACAGAAGTGAGCTCAAGGCCAGCCTGAGCTGCATAGTGAGACCCTGTCTCAAAAAGGCAAAAAAAAAAGAAGAAATAAAGAACACAACTCAATTCAGTGACTACGATAGTTCATCTAGATTTTCAATTTGATTGCCTAGAAAGACACCTGGAAGATTAGCATAGGACAGATTGGGCGTGTCTGGGTGGACACTGGAGATATATGGCCTGGGAACCACGTCTAGTGCCTGAAGCCTTGCTCTCTGACACTGTCCAGCCAGCTCGTTTTCTAACTTTCTCTCCCTCGATCAGACACTCCCACCATGACTGTTCTGCTTTAGTCAGCTAACAGAGCACTGAAACCTCTGAAACATAAATCATTCTTCCCTTAAGTTGTGTGTGTGTGTGTGTGTGTGTGTGTGTGTGTGTGTGTGTGTGTGTGCGTGTGTGTCAGATAGATCAATCCAGAAAAAAATAAGTAATTAGGAACAACCACTACTCACTCCTGGTCTGGAATTTCTCCTCTCAGATATCCAGGGAGCTGACCTGTTCCTTGACTGCATGCCACTCTCTGCTTAAATATTATTCCAGAAACAGTCTCCCATAAATATTGTATCTAAAATACAGTTTCCCCAGTTCTTTCCTTTTACCCAGTGTTATTTTCAGTATCACATTTATGACCACTCATAAATTTCATAGTATTTGTTTCTACATATATTTTCTGTCTCCTTCCTCTCCTCACCCACACTGCCAACAGAAACTTTAGCAGACAAGAGGCTTCCTTCCTTCCTTTAATTTAATCTTTTCAACATCAAAGTCTAGAAAAGCACCATTTGTACTGTAGAATATCAATAGAAAACTGTACAAGATGGGGCCCGGCAGGATGGCTCAGTAGTCTAAGGCACCTGCTTGGGAAAGCTTGGGTGGCTGCAGATGGAGCCCGGCAGGATGGCTCAGTGGTCTAAAGCACCTGCTTCGGAAAGCTTGGGTGGCTTCAGGGATGGCGGTTCGATCCCTGGCACCACATGCTGCGCCAGCCTTGCCCTCAGGGCAGGCTGAGCCAGCCATGAAAATAGATGAATAAACAAACAAAAGTTCTGAAACAAGAAAAAAATAAAAATAAATAATAAATAATTTAAAAAAAAGAAAATTGTACAAGGTGAATATTTAAGAACATCTACTGTGCATCAGGACTTTCCCAAGCACGCAAGATTAGCAGTGACAAAACTCAGTGATAAGCCCTGATGCACTGAGTACTTTCAAGTTGCAGCTGCTAATGGAGTTCACAAAAAGAGCATTGGCTCCGCTTATGCGGATACAAAGCCACTTCAGAGACAGCATCAGATATTGTACAGGACTCTAGACACCTACAGCTGATGTGTGGTCATTATAATCAAGAGAAAGAGGACAATGACCATTGGCTTCTCTTCCTACTCATCGTAAGCAGAGGCATCCTTAACAGTAGGAAAAGTGCACTGCATGAATGAAGTGTGCCGCCTCAATACATACTGAACTTTCCATCTGATGATACATATTCATAAAAGCTATCAGATCAGTTCATACACCACATAAAGGGTCCGATTAATTGGACATAAATTTATTTACTAATTCAAAGAGTGTATGAGTAATTACCTTATTCTCTCACTACACAAATATTTATTAAGCACCTATTATATGTGAAATACCAGAAGCTTAAAACTCAGAGTGTTGTCTCTATGAATAAAGAACATCCTAATTGCACTCAACTCTTCCTCTTTTATTGTATGTATTTCAGCTCATCGACAACTGCCAGCTAATTTTCGCACACAACATTGCTCAATGAACTTAACTTGTCCCCTGCCCCCAGAGCAATTCAGATCCCTTTCCTGGCATTAAAAACCTGCTAGTTCTGACCCTAAACTCATCTCTCAGTCCTAGTCAACTCTTTTCTACGCTGCAACTCTCCGTTTCATTTCTCAGACACGCAAACATAAACATGCATCCACATTTTAACTTAAGAATCTTCCTCTGCTTCTGCTTCTTCTAAAGTCTTTAAGTCTGGAGGTCAGTCCTCTGTGGCACTTGAACTGTATGCAGATAGTTCCTTTTATGCTACTGATGTTGGAAATACACTGGAAATAAAAATTCCTCTTCAGGTAACAGCAGCATCTGTTACAGGCTTCTATCGTGCAACGTTTCTGGGCAGCTGAAAAAACTTCCACCTCAATTCTTGTTTGACTTCCACTACTTTGATAAGGCTAGAATTCTGCTCTAAGCTCTCTATTCCTTGACGGGGACGTGGTGCATTGCCAGGCTCCTGTGAGCTTCCATCCAAGATGGGCTGAACCGCGGGGGCTTCACTTCCTATATCCACTTACATTCCACATGAGGGGGCCTGAGACAAACTTTGTGGTGGGATGCTACAGATGAAAGCACAACTGGACAGACCTGTTCCCTTAACTGAATAAACATAAACTATGCCAGGAAGAGCATGGGGAATGCAAGGAAAGGGTTGATAAATGGGGCCAAACTTACAAATAAAGTACAGATACCCAGGGACTAATTAAGTAGCAGAAAATTAGCTGGGAGGCAAAGCCATGCAGATAAAAAAGGGAGAAAGAGTGAAAACCTTCCCTAATGAGGGCTGACATGCCAGTTGTCTGCTGCTGGATGCCAGTTTCATGGCTCATTGGTAACTTAGAAGAGAATGTGAGACACACAGCTGGCCTTGTTCCAAAGTGGATTGATCATCCTGAAACGAAAAGATGACATTTGTCATCAGTGAACATCACAACTGCCTGGAAAACCTTGACACTTTGCCCCTTCGATATTAAAATCTGGTTCAAAATATGTCCGTGTTCACCATGCCCAACCTTCAGCAGTCTGGGTTGGATTGGAGATTCCTCCACTTTCTGTTGCTGCACCAGTGCGTGAAGGGGCAGCCTCAGCCTGCTCTCCTTCCTCGCGTGTTGGCTACTGAAAGTCTACGTCCTAGGACCACGCCCACCAGGTCGGGCAAGAGACCTCAGAATGTACGCCTAAAGAGACCTCTTCTTCCTTTTTCTTTCCTTCTACCTCCCTGATCTAACTCAAGCTTTGCTTTCTCCGTGCATCGTACATCATCAAGTGACCTTGCCTTTCACTAAAAACCGAAATGCTGTTTTAAATACTCCAAGTATCTTTCATTTACTGTGCACTCTCACAATGCCAGACACCAAAGTGTGTTACAAATACTAATTCATTTAATCTTCCTAATAGCTAATCTTATCTAATGTAGTAAAGCATTATTGCAACGCCATTTTGGAAATAAAGGAAGTGAGCTTAAAAAAAACTTTGATCTTCCTAAAGACCATTCATTAAAAAGAGCCAGAGCTTCAGTTCAAGTTAAAATAATCTAGCTAACAGTCCCATGGCCTGAATTCCACATAATTCTAGACTGTTCTTCAGATTATGTTTAATTTGCTTGCTGGATTATATTTTTGCTTGTATTAATTATTTTACTGTAATGATTATCTTTTAAATTCTGAAGATAGAAATAATTATCAAACCTATTAATCTTTTTTTTTTTTTTTTTTTTTTTTTTTTGTCCTTTTCAGACAGGGTCCCGCTATGCAGTTGAGGCTGGTCCTGAGCTCACTTTTGTAGCCCAGGCTGGTCTCGAACTCGCACCGATCCTCCTGCCTCAGCCTCCCGAGTGCTGGGATTACAGGCGTGAGCCACCACACCCGGCCTAACCTATTAATCATTTTATAGTTCACAAACACATGCTTTGTTTGGTAAGAAAAATGAGTTATATAGTAGGAGTTATATAAGAGAAAAAAAATTGTGATATCCTAAGCAAGGATATCATCTAAATTAGGTTTTTCTATTTTTGTTTATTTTGAGACACGGTCTTGCTGTGTAATCCAAGCTAACTATGAACTCACTGACCTCAAAATTGTGACTGCTCCTGTCTCAGCCTCCAAGTGTTTAGAGTAAGAGGCTTATACTAAGTTCTAGAAGAACCACGAAGAAAACAAGGGTAAAGGCCAGCCAGATAGCTCAGCAAACTAAAGCACATGCTTAAGCAGAGAGCAGTAGCTGGAGTCCAATCCCAGCATGCTGTGCTGGCCACACCCACAGGGCACACTGAAACAGCAATTTTTAAATTTTATTTTATTAATTTTAATGAAAAATAAAATGAGAGTTTCACAAAAGTTACTAGGATGTTAATAGTAATTAATATGTTGCATGTTGTTGTCTTCATAGTAGTTATTTAGAGTAGAAGATGCAGACTTGAAATCTCATCTAAACACAATTATTACAGTCTTTATTCTCATTGAAATAAGAGAAAGAAACTTTATATCTATTCTACTTTTTTTCCACCACAATATCATTTCTTCAAGGGATGGGGAGATAGCTCAGTAGAATAAGTGATTCCCTGGCAAGTGCAAAAGCCTGAGTTCAATCTCCATTTGCAGAAAACAAAATGTTTCTTCATTTATATCCCCCTTTTCTGTTTTGTTTTGTCACAGATGGGCACTCCATTGCCATGCAAATATTGTAGGTGCATGAATTCAGCAAAATAACCCAATGTAGTGCAATAGTCCATACTAGTAGAGGTTTATCAGCAGAACTGACGATGTCAGAAGTTGCTGACTTGAGCCTTTTACAGTTCAGCATATTAATAAGGCTTTACTTTTTATACCTTGTGGCTATACATTTCTGGTGGGTGGTTAAGAACAAGATAAAGCAAGTCCTATATAACAAAAAATGAAACTGTTGTATCTCGCAAAGTCCATCAAATCTCTTCAAGATTTACCCTGAAATAATGTACAGTGGTTTGTAGATCTTTTGTCAGTGTCAGCCATTTGGAGGAGCCACAGCCATTACTTGACCGATTTGTTCTCTGTGAAGGCAAAGCCTGGGAGAATGTGTTCTCTTTAAGTGGCTCTCCTTAGGCATACTACACATCATCAATCACTTTCCTCTGTAGCCCCATAATCTTCTTGAACGGAAAATTTGGGACATCACTGAGTTACAGAATGTTACAGCACAGGTTCTCTTATGTCTTGAGTACTCACTGATTTGAAGGGCTAGGGACAAAATACTGACTATCCTTGTAGCCCTTCTTTTTCTCTAATTTTTGATCTACAATCTTAAGTTGTTAACCATCCAGGAGAGAAGCTTAATGATATTATTATCCTATAACATAGGCACTTGAGCTTGACATGACTATTTCTGAATATCAAATGCATTAGACATAACATGAAACAGGCATTTTGCATAAATCATTGATATTCTAAAATTTAAATCCTTATGGAATGTAAAAAAATTACTTATTTTTATATAGACATTTAGAAATCTAACAATACAGCAAATTGTAGCAGGATGATCCTATGGCATTTTTTTTTTTTGTCTCTTATTCTCTGTTGTTACCTCCTCTTTAAAACAAATATTTATACAAGGGGGTGCATAGCAATAATTGATATGCCATTAGAGGCAGTATGCATTTACAAGACCGCAGTGATAGGTATCCCAAGCGCGGTTTTAGTATTACACATTACTATCCTTAATGTAGTTGCTTAGTTCGCAGATATCAGCATATAGTATTAGCCAGGGTGAGATTTCTACCAATTAACTGTTAGTTTCAAATATCTGTTGGAGATTCTTAGGACCATTGGCCTAACTCTCTTGTGCATACAAATGTACTATTTTGCCTCTGCCTTGTTTCCTAACTTGTCTCCTTGCTCTCTTCATTGTTTAAACCTTACATTCTCCCTTTCCATTTAACTGTGTTATACCTTTCCATTTTTATTTCATATTTTGAGTTCTTACACTAGGGACACTATACAATATTTACACATGCAGACCTGGTTTATTTCACCTATGAGTATATCTTCAAGTTGCATCCACTTATATATGAAGGCTTCAAGTTCATTATCCTTTGTAGCTGAGTAATATTCCATTGTATAAATGCACCACATATTTTTCATCCATTCTTCAGGTGACAGGCATTTTGGTTGTTTCTAAGATTTGACTATTACAGATTGTAGTGCTATAAACATAGATGCACATATATGACTATGATGTGATGTTTTCAGTTCTTTTAGGAAAATTCTTACTAGGAGGAAAAACTGGATTGAATAATATTTCCAGTCCTAGATATTTTAGGAGTCTCCACACTGATTTCCATAATGGTTTCACTAGTCTACATTTCCACCAGCAGTGGAGAACGGTTCCTTTTTCCCACAACACCTCCAACATTTCTTGCTAGTTGATTTCTTGATGATAGTCATTCTTTCTGTGGAGATGGTATCTAAGTGTTGTTTTAATTCACATTTCATGGATGGCTAGTGACGTGGAGAATTCTTTCATGTATTTATTAGCTTGTAGTATTTCTTCTCTCAGAAGTGTGTGTTCATCTTGGGTGCCCATTTTTGGATTAGGTCTTTAAATTTTGGGGCCCTAATGATTTTTAGTTCTTTATCAATTCTAGAGAGAAGACATTTGTGTGAGTGCTAATTAGTTTTCAAAATTTGTGGATTGCCTTTTCACTCTGCTGATAATTTCTTTTGATGTGCAAAAACTTCTCAACAGGAGGTCCCCATGGTTAATTATTTCAAGCATTACCCGTGCAGTTTGATTTCTCTCCATGAAGTATTTCCCTACCCCAGTATCTTCAAGATTTCCTTCTACTTTCTCATTCAGGACACCTGGTGTTTCTGTTTTAATGTTTAGATCTTTCATTCATTTTTACTTTAGCGCATAGTGATAGGGTCAACTTTAAGTTTTTGTCATGTAGAGAGCCAGTTTTTTCAGCACCATTTGTTAAAAGAGGCTATCTTTCTTCCAGTAAGCATGTTTGGCACTTTATCAAAGATAAGGTGGCTAAGTATTTTTGTAGTTGCTTCTACATCTTCTAATTTACTTCACTGATTCTCAGGCCTATTTTTTGCCAATACCTTGCTGATTTTATCACAGTAGCTTTGTAGTATAATTTCTAATCATGAATTGTAATGCCTCCTGCCTTGTCTTTGTTGCCAGGATTACCTTGGCTATTCTACGTCTTTTCTGGTTCCAAATGAATTTTAGAAATCATTTCTCTATGTCTGGAAGGTATGTTGGTGGTATTTTGATAGGGATTACATTAAATCTCTATAACAATTTTGGAAGTATGGTAATCTTCAACATGTTGGTTCTTCCTATCCAGGAGCAGGAAATACCTTTGCATTTTCTGAAATCCTCTATGACCTCTTTTTCAGAGTACTATAATTTTCATTATATAGGTCTTTTACTTCTTTAGTTAGATTAATTCCTAAGTATTTCTTTTCCATGGTGCTACTGTAATAGGTATTGTTTCTCTAATATAACTCTACATGTGCTTGTTACCTGTGTAAAGAAATGCTATTAACTTTCAGGTATTGCCTTTGTATCCTGCTATGCTACTGACTGTGTGTATTAATTCTAGTAGCTTCTTGGTGGAGTTTTTCAGGTCTCCCATGTAGGGTATCATGGCATGTGCAAATAATATAACCTTAACTTCTTCCCTACCTATTCTTACTTCTTTTATTTCTCTCTCCTGTGTAATGGCTCTAACCTATGATTCCAGAACTATATTGAATAGGAGTAGTCACAGAGGACATCCTTGTCTTGTAGCAGATCTTAAAGTAAGGGATTTCAGTTTTTTTCTATTTAGAATTATGTCAGCTATTGGACTGTCACAGATGGCTTTTATCAGATTGAAATAGAGGCTACCTATTCCACTTTGCTGTGGGACTTCGAACACAAATGAGTGTTAGACTCTGTCAAAAGCCTTTTCTGCATCAATTGAGATTATCATATGATTTTTTGATTTGGCTCTATTGATATAACATATAATATGATTATTATATATAAATTATAGCATATAATTTATAGATTTGTATATGTTGAACCACCCTTATATCCCTGGGCTGAATCCTACCTGACCATGCTGTATAATCTTCTTAATGATTTGCTGTACTCTATTTGCTACGATTTTATTCAGGATTTTTGCATCTATATTCATCAGGAAGATGGGCCTATAGTTCTCTTTTACAGTGGTACCTTTTCTGGTTTTGATATAAGTATAATACTTGCCTTCAGAAATGATGTTTGGCGTATTGTTTCTTTTTCAATTTCATTGAAGAGTTTGAGGAGTATTGGAATTATATCTTCTGTAAATTTCTTATAGAATTCAGGTCTGAATCCATCAGGACCTAGACTTTTCTTTGTCTGTAGCGTTTTTATTCAATTTTGCATTTCAATGGCTTTTGTTGGGTTATTGAGAGTTCTTACATCTTCTTGATTGAGTTTTGATAATTTGTACCTTTCTAGCAATCTGCCCTTTTCTTCTGTGTCTTCAATTCTGGGAGAGTAAGATTCTCAATGTAGCTATTGATGATCTGAATTTCCACTGGGTCTGTGAAAATTTCACTCTTTTAATTCCTTATTGCTTGAATTTGAGTTTTTCTTTTCTCTTTATGAAGAAGTTCACTAAGGGCTTATTAATTTTATTTAATCTTTCAAAGAACCAGCTTTTTGATTCATTAATTCTTTGTATTGTTTTCTTCATCTTAGATTAATTTCTGCTCTAATCTTTATAATTTCCTCCAATTACTGAGCTTTGGGTTCAGTTTGCTCTTTCTTTTCTAGACGTCTGTTATGACATTATGATATTTATTTGTTCCTGTTCTGTTTTCCTAATGTATGAATTCACAGCTATAAATTTCCCTCAAAGAACTGCTTTCCTCGCATCTTAAATTCTGATAAATTGTGTTTGAATTTTCATTGAATTGTAGATATTAATTTCTTGTTTAATTTCATCTGTAACCCATTGATAGTTGTGGAGGATTTTGTTTAATTCCCAAGTATTTCTGGGGCTTTTGTGATTTCTTTTGCCATTTATTTTCAGTTTGATGGTACTGTGGTCAGATAATGTGTACGTGATAATTTGTTTCCTTGTATATACTTAAGCATGACCTATGGAGTAGTTTGTAGTCTATTTTAGAAAATTTCCCATGTGCAGCTGAAAAAAAATGTACATTCAGAGTAGTTGGGTGCACCACTCTGCATATATCCACTAAGCCCTTGTGTTCCAAGTTCTGCTTCATCTGTTAATTCTTTACTATTTTTTGGTCTGCTTGACCTGGCTTCTCGGGGGATATGGGGGTGTTAAGGTCTCCTAATTAGGATTGTTGTATTTAATACTAGAGTTTTCATGTCCATTGAGGTTTATCTTATATAGCTAGGTGCTCCTGTGTTGGGTGCATACATATTTATGAGTGTTACCTCTTTGTATTGAATTTTTCCCATATCCAGTATGTAGTGGCCTTCTTTATGTTATTTGATCGTTCTTGGTTTGTAGTTGAGACTATCTATGAAAAAGGATTGGTAACCTTGATTTTTTTCTGAGATGCTGAAGCATATAGCATTATTTGCCATCCTTTGAGTTTCAGTGTATGAATTCCTTTATGAGTTAAGTATTTTTTGTATGCAGCATATTATTGGGTTCTGCTTTCTTATCTGCTCTTCCAGTCTATTTCTTTTAATTGATGAATGGAGTCCATTTACATTGATGATTATAATTGAAATATATTGACTTATGATTGACATGTCTTTTACTTACTTCTGTTTACCCCTTTTGCTCCTGTGTTTAATTGGTTGCCCTATTTTGTGGGTTCTTTCTGTTCTCATTCATGGGCTTCAGGTGGTTTTGGTCCATCTCTAGAATATCTCTCAGTAGTCTCTGTAGGGTTGGCTTTGTCGTCATGAAATTCTTTAGTTGTTCCTTATCCTGGAAGTATTTCACCTCTCTATCAAACTTGAAAGAGAATTTTGCAGGTTATAGCAGTCTGGAGTTTGTTTTCATGGAAGACTTTAAGTACTCTATTTCATGCTATTCTTAACTTCATGGTTTGTGAAGAGAAATCTACCATTATTCTGATGGGTTTTCCTTTAAATGTAATTGTTTTCTCTGGCAGCTTTTGATATATTGTTCTTGTATTTGATTTCTGGCATCTTGATTATCATATGTCTGGGTGCATTTTTAATTGGGTTGATTTTTTTATGTTATTTGGAGTTTCATATGCTTCAGTTAACTGAATTCCAGAATGTTTACCCATATATGGAATGTTTTCTGCTATTACCTCTGCCAATATTCTTTTTATATCATTTGTATTGATTCTTTCTCATTAAAGACTATTAGTCTCATGTTGTTCATCTTTGTATCATGGTGCAGATGTAGAATTTTTTTGCTGCATCCCATTTGTTTTTAAGATGTTCTTTCTTAACTTTTCACTAGCTGAAATGGTGTGTTCAAGATCTGAAACTCTATCTTCACTTTCATTCAGATGGTTTTGCCAGCTTGTGATTGAAATTTTATTTTCCTGTATATCTCTTTGAAACTGCTTCATGCAATCTATTTCTTTCCTACATTGCTCATTAAGGGATTCCATTGTTTTTCTATTCTCTTCTGGATTTTTAAGTGTCTTCTTTAGAAGCAGTTATTAATTCTTTCATCATATTTATCTTTTTTTACTTTAGAGATTACTTCTGATCTGATTTCCTGTCTGTCTTTCTGCAGTTGTTTCTTTACTACAGACACTATTAATTCAGAGATTTCTTCTTTTACTTTAGAGGTTATTTCTGATCTGATTTCCTCTATACTTTTGTGTCGTTATTTCTTTACTTCAGATGCTATTAATTCAGAGATTTCAGCTGTGTGATTCCCAATTTCTTGTATGCTAGTGTCTCCTGCATTTGGTCTGGGTCGGCTGAGTGCCTGAGATTACATTTTGCTCCTTCTCTTTGTAATTTTGTATAGCACTGTCCTCTGTCCTTTGGTGTAGAGCTTTGGTGCAGTTATACCCCTCGCACCTACCAAAAATCTTCCCCAAAAGAGATAATATGTTTAAGGCAGTTATAGTGTTATATTTACAGTACTAAAGTTAGGAACATTAACAATGGTTAATGAAAATCAGCAGTTGACAAACTTTTGTAACTAATGGGTTTATATTTTACTAAGTAAGTGTGAACATTATGTCTGTGTAGCAAAGCAGATATTAAAGTGGAAATATGTATTTAATCTACTTCCCCAAGTTCTGTGTGATCATCTCCCCTTGATGTCCCTGGGGTCTTCCAAGTAGACTAGATCACCCAGTTTCCTGTTGCCCCCTCTGTAGAACAAGAGAAAAAGAGAGAAGTCACTCTCATAGATTTGGGTCTACTAGTGTCTCAGCTTATTAGGTCCAGATCTACCAAGTTTGAACTTCTCCAGATATGCCTAGCTTGGATCTGATTGCTGTGCTCGGCTTTTTCCTGCTGCAGCCCATGAGAGTGAAGGCTGCACACAACCCAGGCCTGGGCTGGGTCTGAAGGGTCTAGGAGCTCAGAGTGGAAGACCTCACACTCACACTGTGCCTGGGCTTGGTCTAGAGGGTCAGGGAGTGCAAAGTGGAAGGTCTTACACACACTGGGCCTGGGCTAGGTTTCTGTATCATATTAATGAATACATTAATGCATAAAAAATAAACCTTACATCTGTAGCTTCATGAAGGCAGAGATTGTGTATTCATATTTTTAGTGCCAAGCCTTTACATATGTCATTTATGTGTCTATCTTCACACGTACATGTATAGAAATGTTTCATATATATGACACCAACAAATGATTATTCGTTGTTTTAATATTAAAAATAACAATGATACTTAAAAGCAGCTTCAATATCATTAATTAATTAATTAGTTCTGATCACTAAATGCAATCAACTGACTTTATTTTCTGTGAAACAACCAAATAGTTTTTCATAAGCAAACTTCTAATAGATTTAAAATAATAATATCTTATAAAGCAGTTCACTAACACACTGGAATTCCCTAAGCATGAAAAGTGCTATAGAAAATAGAACTGAGTATCTTTCTCACTTGTCAGATAAGCTTATACATGAATTTTTTTCTTCCAAAGGACAAAAAAAGCCCTAATCTATGAACGATATAATGTAGATTAATTTTAGCTCTGCTCTCAGTTGAAACCTTCAAAAGTTCTAGGAGCTCCTCCCTTGCCCTTGATAGTGTAGTCCTAAGAACAATAGTGAAAAGGTCAAACACAGGGAATAACACGACAGTGAAGGATAAAGATCTCTCCAAGCAAAGTATCAAAGAATAGAATCTTTCCTTCATGAAAATTGCAAAATAAAATTATAAGCAATAAGCAATTTTCAGATTGTCAAATAACCATAACCACCATGAAATCTGAATTTAATGCTCTGCAGCTGTGATTATCGTTATTTTTCTGCTTGCAAACATTATACACATTTATGAATCCCACTAAAGATTATGTAGCCAAATTTCAAAAGTAACTCTTTTTTTAGACTTCTAATATATAGTTTCCATTCTCTTCAATAAGGCTATAATAAAGCCACTATAAGGAGTTCTTTCCTATTACCAATGCTAAAATATTTAAACATTTGAAAGAAATGCACAAACATTTCTGTGTAGAAAGAAACAGTATTCTTGGGAAAACATGAATTATATAAACTATAATTAGAGCTTCAAAATTGAAAGTGTTTAGACTAAGATTACAAATTTCTGCATTGTAAGGATATTGAGACATTTAAAGAGGTAAAATTAAATGGCAGCAAACTAAATCAGATCTCCCATACCCCAAGCCGTGCTCACTCCTTCATGCCTGCCCCAGAGCCATCTCTGATGGTCACTTGGACATTACCATAGATTTCTACGATAAGTTTCCCTTACAATAAATTCAGGCTTGATTTGTATATCTCTCTTTCCATTATACACAGTGGCTTCTACATTAACATTTCTATTAATAATATTCAAGTGAATATGTTGTGCTAGAAAAGTGAGCTGATAAAAATGAAAACAAAAATTGAATTTTGGTTTTCGGATGAATTTAAAATAACTTGCATCTTTTTTTTTCTGTACCAGGGATCAAACTCAGGACCTTGCACTTGCCAGACATGCATTATGCCACTGAGCTAGCTTCCTGACAATAATGTGTATGCAAAACAAAAAGTGGGTTTTGTATATTTTCCGCAGTACACAATGCAGATATAAATTTCAACTGAAATTGATTAACTTAGATTCACACAACTGGAACATATACGGAGGTATGGTGTGAGTTAAGCGTGGAATGAGACTTGACACTAGAGAAAGGCTAATGCTAAATCTAAAGAATTCATACGGAAAGCGATAACTGCATGTTACTGCTCAGTACTGACCGGTATACTGTACCATTACTACTGTGGTATATTATTCCATTAACATTTTCTTTTTTTATTTTTTTAACAGGAGAAAAGGCAAGTGCAGTACCCCACTACCACAAATTCTGCATCCGAGTTTCCCACAGTGGAGGACATCACAGGAGTCAACACAAATCCAAGTGCAGTAAATAAGCCTCGGCCTGGGAAAAGCAACTTGGTGACCCTTGTGTCTCAACTTCCAGGTAAGGGACCATTAGCATTTTAAAGTAAAACTTTAAGTTCATTTTTTTCAATCCATGAATGGTTAAAATAATACACTAACTAACCCTAAAAATATGCTATAAATATTTTGGATTAGTTCTACAGAAATAATGATGTCCACATTAAAATGTAAGGGTCCATTCATTATAAAATACGGTTGAGAGCTTTCATAAATTCATTAACTCTGTTGGACTACTAAAATGTGCTTTAAAAATAATGATTCAAGCCGGGCGTAGTGGCGCACGCCTGTAATGCCAGCGATCAGGAGGCTGAGGCACGAGGATCAGTGAGAGTTCAAGACCAGCCTGGTCTACAAAAGTGAGCTCAAGGCCAGCCTGAACTGCATAGTGAGACCCTGTCTCAAAAAGACAAAAATAAAATAAAATAAAAATAATTATTCAGTTCTAGGAGTGAAGTTCTGTTACTGGTTTTCTATTTGGATTAGAATTGAAGCGTCATTAGACATATGATTTCTGGACATTAGATCCCATTGAAGCCCAAAGATTACTGCAAATCCATGTTGCAAAGTCACAGTATAGGTGGTCTTAGAGCTTGATTCTCTGTCCAGACCGTGTTCAAAATTATAAGATCTATTTCATCTATTCTTATTTTTATTTTCTTTTATTTTTTAATTTTTTTGCAGGACCGGGGTTCAAACTCATGACCTTGCACTTGCCAGGCAGGCACTTGTGCCACGGAGCTATCTCCCCAGCCCCTCTTTAATCTATTTTTAGAGCAATGGTGCCTAATAATGAGAGCTCCTCTTAGTCAGTGAGACATACTTGGCAGACTGAGTGAATTTGGGTAACGTCTGTGGCAGGTCAAGGAACCAAAGGGCAAGGAGAGAACAAGATAATTGATACAACTGTGCTGCACTGTCTTGATTTATGCTGACCAGATAGTATTCACAAAAATGTTTAAGTACTTTTAAAAGGTTGGTCTACATTGTTAAGTAAGAAAAGCATGCATTGCCAAGCTTTCGAATCCTTCATTGCTGGATGAGAGTGACTAATACATCACAGAAGCTGACTGAGGGGTCTCCTTGAGGTTAAGATTCTCCTGGAATAACATATCAGAGCACCAGCCAGTTAAAGTAAGAGTGTCAGAGAAGAGTCACTGAGTATTGCCATGAATGAGATCATAGATTTACTGAGGTAAAAGAAACTATTCTTGTTTTAATGAGATGTTTTATGAACTTTAAAAGTATAACTCCCACAGTTTAAAAAGGTTATTATTCTTGTAGCCCTTTATTTATACAGAAATAGTTCATTATCTATTGCTGTTCTAAGTTCATACAAGAAAGAATTTATATTTCTCTCTGTTCATTCTTCTCATAATTACCTTAGTAAGTTCCACAAAGATAGACACCAATTAGGAATGCTTACCTCCAGGTATTGTATATTCAAAGGGAAATGGTGGGACTCCTCAACTTCTGGGTCACTTTTCCATGTTTGCTAGTCTCGTTACACTGGATGGTGTCATGGAATTCCCAGAAAAAGATAGTAGCAGAGGAAGAGGATGACATAAATAAATCAATTTGTTCAGGAGGATGCCTTCAAAGATTATATAATGAAATGTTAAACCCAATGCTTCTTTGAAATATTAGTTATTTAAATTAATACATACAAACCTTGCAGCACACTAAATACCCTGCTGGCTTGCAGGGTGAGATTTGCTTGCAGGATAGGTTTCTTCCAGTAGTGTAGCACAATTTTATAAGAGTTTCTTGTGAAGTAAGTATATTGGGCTCAAACCAGTAAATGTTAAGTAGCACCCATTAAGAGTCAGTTTTCCTAATTTAACAATAATCTATTTACCCTCACTTTGAATTCATATTCATTATTTAGCAGTGTTTGCAATGAAATTTGGCACAGTGAATACGGCTGCAAATGTAACTGTAAGATGACAATTTTGAAAAAAATAACAGATGGCAATTTTGTGAAAATTCAGCTATTAAATTAGGTTTGTTAAAATTACACAGACAGGAAAGGGTGGTAATGATTACAGAAAAGTCTTAATCAAAAGTCATTTGATTTAGGTAGTACTGCATAATCTGGTGAAGTACACTATTTTAACAAAAAAATATTCTTTAAGTACACATTTAAAGATTCCAGAGTCTTTCAAATAGCAAAAACAATGAAGAATTTTTATATCCAAATTGAACATTATTTTAAGATGAGGGAAACCTGTACAAGTTTTCTTTCACTTCAACACCATTTGGCCTTTGACATTCATTGCTCTTGTTTACATCTCTATAGACCAGACAATAACCTGGGCCCTCTTCCCTCTTTGCCTGAAACTGTGCAGAACCTCACAGCCCTGACAGTACCTCCCTGAATTCACCTTGTGCCTTCAGCCAAAGTCATGAGGCCTATTTTAGCGAAAACTCAGGGAATCACGAAAACCTGGTGTGCATGATCTGCTTAGCTGACTCCGAGAGCAATCCCCCTAACCTACTGAACTCACTTTCAAGAGGAGAGTCTCGCACTTTTTTTTTTCTCATGTGTGTATTTTGAAACAATGGCTTTTAAAGTTTATTTTCTAAGTTTTTCTCCTAGGTCTTAATCTTATAATACAAAGAAAATGAATGAAACTGTCTTTTCGCTGGAAGCTTTCTCAATAGATACCTGGAAATGTACGGTCCCATAATCGATCAATTGGACATAACTTCATTGTGCCAAGACCAAATGAAATCACAGCACTCAAGCTGATATAGTGTTGGATAGCTTACAAAGCATCTTCATAGATGTTATTTTATTTGACCATTACAAAATTGTTGGTGGGCAGGGCAACTGTGACCAATAATTTAAAACTGAGTAGAGAAAGTTTACCACATTTGCATCACTGATGTAATGGCAGAATTGAAACTAGAAAGCAATTCTCACACTCTTGTGCCAAGGCTTTTTTACTCTAACACTCATCCCTCCTATAGTATGTGTTAATCTGTTCAAATATCTCCCTAGTCTTAATTTTATATGTTTATATATTCTACTACTGCTATACAAGGATTCCTGGCAAATAAAGATTTTATGTATTCTGAAGTTGTTGATATATAGGAATGAAAACTAATTCATTTTCTTCTACTGTAGTTAATGTTTCATACAGAAAACTAATGAGATTTACTTTCCAACTATAAATATTTAGTGTAAGGTTTTATTCTGTAAGTTTTGCATTTACTTTTAATATAATGAATCAATGTTATAAAAGCTTCACATTACTGAGAAAATATATTCACTGAGTAATTTCAGTGAAGGAAGATCTTTACTTTTTGGTACTTTAAATGTTTAAATGTTTTACACGAGTACATTAGGTAAGTTATTCAACCCTGATAACTTATCATGAAAGTATGATATTAATATTATGAAAAAATTATTCTTGACTGTGTAAATATTGTCAGAAATTTGCAAACTCAACACATGTAGGAAATCATCAGAGAACACGGTGCAGCTTGTTTTAGAAAGAGCAGCCTTGAATCATGCATAATGCAGGAGTGCACCACCTAACAACAGACTCATAGACAAGATCTCAACCAAAGACAGACAACACTCAGAAAAATCCACTCGAAGAAAAAGGCCCAAGAGTTTTCCACCCATCTTGTAAATATAGGTGGTCCTAATTTAGAGCCAAAACTCTGTAAGTTAAGCTGAGCCCAAGGAACAAACAACTAGCATAAAGTTCAGTTTGCTGCCTTATCCCCTTAACTCAATTAACAGGGCAAAGGGATGGACAAGTGGGCAACTATCTAGTGAATTGGTTTTGATCAAGGGAGCCAATACGAATAATTGAAGGTCTGTGATCTATTTCCACTTGAATTGTCTTGAGCACATTCAATATAATATGTGATCATGCAACCCTGCTTCAGCTCTGAGGCATGGCCTCGCTGCTAAAAGTGTATTAAAGCTAAGGGGTTGTACTGATGTAAAATCACTGGAGCAATCCTTAAAGTTAACTTCTTCTGTACACTTTTATTCTTTCCAAGCCTACAGTTTCACACTGTGCCTCGTTATATTAACGAAAATTCAAATGTTAGTAAAAGGCTGAAGATTAAACCAGTCTTCTCCTTATCAAATGCATCCAAGTTAACTTTGTATTGATTTGGTGTATCATTATTTATATATTTTAAATACAGAACAAAAAGTTATTTTGGTTAATTATATTTCAGACTTCAAAAATTCAGTTCAATGAGTTATTGGCTTTGTATACATCTGACTTTTATCATATTTACTTGGAATAGACTTAACATTTTTCCCAAAAATAGCTTTAGCGTTTTTCCTTAGGAAAAGAAGAAGCAGAACAAAGGAGGAACAAACCTCTGATCTAGTCAGGTTAGATGCGTCAGAAGTCAACACTGTCCAGTAACGATGATGTTATGCTAGGTCTCAGGAGAAAGATGCATTCAGGGAATATCCCAGTTAGAATCTAAGTTCCATGACAACTCTGCAAATATTGTTATTCCTTCAGGCTTTCTTCTACACAAAAGTATTAAATATCTCAAGATTTGGACTGAATCATTTAACATATGCAGGTCAGAAAACATTACTTTTTATTATGACTACTTTTGGAACAGATTCTCTAAGTCTACGTTAAAAGCTCTTGAAAAAAATGTCAGTTAACATCATTGAATCAATTATTTGTTTATAATTCATTTTCTTGCTTTATTTTAGGAAACACTGAGCATATGACATGTATTCAGCCCAGCAATATCTGCTTGAGTTTATAAAAATGATTATGATGTAATCCTTATCCACAAAGAAACAAAACACAACACAAAATACACAAGCATTACAACAGGGATTTGCACAAGATCCCCTTAGGGAACACATGGCAAAATACCACACTTTCTGTTTTTCATTTTAATGAGAAAAAAGATGAAATAACAATGAAACAGTTTTAAAATAGGTTAGAAAGGGGGTTACAATAATTAATACATTGCATATTTTTAACATTTCTCTTATTTATTTTTCTTTTTTGTGAAACTGTCTCTTTGCTAATTCTCATTTAAATTAATAAAAAAAATACATTGCATATTGTTGTCTCTATAGTAGTTATTCAGAGAACAAGATGAAGATATGATAGTTTGCCTGAGCAATGTTAGTACAAACTCTTCTCAATAAACTAGGAGAAAGTAGCTGTAAATCTATCCTATCTTGTGCATACATATTTAGTTTTTCTTTCTTTTTTTCTCACTTTTAGGTAGAATAATGAAACATGTGAAAGTCATCAAGCATGCTTAGAAAAATACTGAGAGTTGTTTTGAAACGCACATCAAATTTCTGTAATTACTTACATGAAGTTGTCACTTAGGTGAACTGAAAGAGTGTGAGCTTCTCCAATTTTGTTGCCTTGCCTTACCCAACAGATGCCTCCTCTCTTGCCTTATTCTTCGAAGGTTAAGTGACAATAAAATGCTTTCCCAGCATTGTCTTGTCCCCCTACATTTTTTTGTGATTGAACTCAGGACCCTGTGCCTGCCAGGCAGATGCTTATTCTACTGAGCTAAATCCCCAGCCCCTTTGACCTCCTACTTTAAACTGACCTTGTAGGAGTACTATTTAGATTAATTGTTGAATGATTTCAGTTGCTTCATATGTGATGTAGTAACTTTTCTGGAAAGCACAGACAGTCGCCACCGAATTTCCTTTCCTTCTTTTCAAAGTCTTAAGTACATACACAGCCCTGAAGCTTCCTTCTCAATTAGATCTACTGGAAGCCAATCGTCCCCCACTTATTGCAAAACAAGAGATCTGCAGACAGTATAGAGCGTTTCATAGCCTGTCACAAGACATTTGTAAAATCACAAATTGGCCATTCCTAGGTAGACTGCATAATTTACAATCCAAACAGGACCACATTTGAGGATAAAAGGAAATTATATTCATCATTTTCCTGAAGCAATTAGCATAAGCCAAGGTTTTCAGGGATACCAGAGTTCATGGCTACTCTCATTACCACTGAAATTCCCACAAACTACAGAATTATGAACAATGCTTTTAAAACAAAAGGATCTGTCTCTTCAGAATAACCACCTAGGAGGCTTTCAACCAAACAGAAGCTTTTTTTTTTTTTTTTTTTTGCCTTGACCTCAAACAGTATGTAATCTCCATTGAGACTATCTCTCATTCTAGACAACGGAGTTGTGTCACAACTTTGGCTGTATTTTGATTGTCCCCTCCTCAACCATTCATACGAATCCACAAAGCACAGTCTTAGGGAATCAACCTTACGAAATAGACGTACCTGACTAGGTCACATAGAACATGCTGTGCAGGGCAGCTTGTGGGAAGCCTCTTGGAAAATATTGTCTGAGCTACTCGCTTCCTTTCTGTAGTAAAATTTTCTTTCATTTGTCACTCTGACCCATCTCAGCTGGGTCACTTTTTAAAAGGAGGTTTGGGTTAAAAAGAAATTCTTATTGCTTATGTAAGAAATCAGAGTAAGAGAGAGGAAAAATAAGCCTAAAACTAAAATTGGACTCCCTGAAGTATCTCTATTCTGAGATATTTAAGGAAGAAAGTGAGGTCAAAGAACAGTGTAGCATAAAGAAAAGAAACAGGTGAGATTGTTCTGGTACCACAGTTCTCACTACTCATCTCTCTCTCTCTCTCTCTCTCTCTCTCTCTCTCTCTCACTCTCTTTCTCTCTCTCTTTCTCTGTATTTTAATCATTGACTACATCTTAAATAGCATTATTCTTCAATTTTAATAGTTAAGCATCTCCAGCTAATGCTGATAGTCAATGTTATGAAACATTGTCTTCCTTTAATTTCAGAAGAATGTGAGAGTAAAACACCCAGAGGTCACCATACGTCATTAGGCTGTCTCGTTCACCTCGCCTAGACCCACTGAGTTGGTTTTGTGCTGGTTGAATTAACACACACAAAGTATTTTGTGTCACTTCTTCATTCAGGGTTAATTCAAAAACACAGATTTTGTACATGCTGAGGTAAGAGGAATGAATTAGATTTCTTATAATCAGTTCAGGGAATAAAATTTTGAGATAAAGGAGACCCTATTTTGTGGGTGTTCAGTGCCACAAAACAGGCAAAATTCCCACACAATGTGTCCACTTGCTTTGAAATTGGGAGTCTAATAATTCTCAACATTGCCCTAGGGAGACAATCGCTAGGCCAAATGACAGAAGCAGTCACCATTTACTATGCCAAGTGCCATCAAGTATCGCGACACCACCCTGTGTAAGTCATTTGTACTCATGAGTTCTTATCACTGTCATCTTGCAGTACATATCCATGTCACTTACAATGGTAGTGCATCAAGAATTGATTCCTTGTAGGTCCCAAGCAAAGAGCTTTGTTTTCTCCTCAAATTTACACTATGAAAATAAACTGAGAACTCAAGCTTTGAAATGAAGTTTTGGTTAAATAATTATATATTCTTTTACTTTACATTTTGGGTTTATCTCAATAAATGGCATAGCCCTTAAAAATCAAAATTTAAAATCTAAAACATCAAAAAAATATACAACAACAAGATATCTCCCTCCTTACCCCCTCATCTAATTGCTAAACCTTCAAATGCACGCAGTAACTGCTATCACTAGTATTCTTATCTATCATTTTAACATTGTTTTATGTGCAAACAAGCAGTGCAAATTTATATTCCTAATTACACTTTTCACTTGAAAGGTAGCAGAATATATAATTTTCCATACCTCAAAGGTTTATTAATTAGTGCTACAATTTTTCTCTTTTCAAGTTTATTAATCCCTGGCTGTTATCTTTCCATTCTTTAATCATCTTGTCAGCCCCTTCTTTCCTTTTGGAGCTCAAGAATGTGACCGACTGGGAGCAGCTCTGCACACAGTGGCCCCTCCCCTTTTGAGGAACGGATTCAGCTCCACCTATCAGGGCCTCCCTTCCACGGATGTGCCCACGGAGGTCATGAGGCCACAGGAAAGGGAAACCGGAGGGGAATCGATGGAATCATTTCAGCATCAGAAGAGTTTTAAGACAAATTTGCGTCCTGCCTGTGGTTCTTTCTACAGCGGACTGCTGCCTGGTGATAACAAAGACCGAGAAAGTAATAAACCAAAAAACCAAAGGCGCCCAAGTGCTCTGCTTAGAATCTCCCTCGCTGCCCAGTGCCACCTGCGTTGGTCTGCTATGTGAGCAAGAACAGACTTGTCTGATATTTTATCTTATATTTTCTACACTGTGCTGGTAGCGGATAGATTTAATATTTCTAGTATTTATCAATTATGGTGTTTTACTGAATGTGTTACTGTTATAGTTAAGTTAGCAACGATATATACCTGAAATGCTAGTTTACCTAGTGTGTTCATCTTCCTAGTCTTTCATCACATATTTTTTAGTAGTGTTATATTCTTCATATTTTTCTTTTCCCTAGTAGTGTTACATTATTATTATTTTTCTTTTTCCTTTTGTACCAGGAATCGAACTCTGGACCTTGCACTTGCCAGGCAGGCAGGTGTGTATGCCACTGAGCTATCTCCTCGGCCCCGTACTCTCCTGTGCATACTATGTGCCTTATGTTTCTCTTACCACACTTTACTCCTTCTCAAGTACTGTCTGCGAAGGCTGGTCACAGCCTCTACTTCCAGCAACCCTGCTAAAACAAAGGCTAATGCGCTTGCCATTTCAGAAAGTGCACGTTTGTTTCCGTCTGCTGGATTCTGTTTCCTCACATCCTCGCACTCTTCTCTGTGCTCCTTTCCTTTAATTCCTTCTTTTAGCTGCCACCAGATATTAGGGACTTCTGGCAACCTTTACCTACATCGTGGTGTACATACATTTTATCTGTCTCCTGGCTCAACTGAAGAAGAAATTTGTAAGGTCTGTGTTTCTTAGTTTCTCGTGCTTTTTATTCTTTTTATGATTTACAGCAGAGTGAAAATGCTGACTTCTACAGCAATTTTAACACCTGAAATCAACTTTATTTACTATAGAGAAATTCTCCACGTATAGGCATGAAGATCCAATTGTCGAAGAATACAGAATATTGTGCTTTGAAATAAACTGAATTGCTAGGCTTGGGATCTAGCTCACCAGTCAAGTGTAGGGAAGAACCCCAGACAGGACGTAAACCCTTCTTAAAACTCTTCTGAGGCTAAATGCGCCTGCCTGGCAAGCACAAGCTCCTGAGTTCAGTCCCCAGTACCATAAAAAAGATAAATAAATAAATGAATAACTGGGGGCAATAAGTTGAATTTACTTGAGTATAATAAATATTATTTGGAATAGTAATTTATATTTAGTCAATCTCAACAGTCATGGGTTTAAGGATACTTGAATAAGATATGAATAAATGTAACTGTTGTAACATTTAGAAGTTAGAATAGTTGATAAATTTACTTGGAATGATTGTATGCTTTAATAACCAAATCCAGATAGTGTTACTTTTTAAAAAATGTAACAAATAAGTTATATGTCTTTTTTTCAAATGTTTAGTAACTATCTAACTTTAAATGCATTTTTCCCTGTGTAAAAAAGGATAAATACCTATTGCAACTGATTTCATTCTTTAATCCATTAGCTAATATCTAAAACAATACATGTGCAAGTAATGTACAAAAGATTATCTATACATTTGCTGTTTTAAATTGCTAATACTCCAGTTGAGATATGTTAAGAATCTACCCACTTCTCCATTAAATATGGATCAATATCATTCAAGGTTAAGTGCATATCCGTCAATGCAGAAATAAAATCCTTTGAAACTATTCATAAAATTAATCTTCCCATCATTTAATTTTTCCCCTGGAAATCATCCATAAACAGTAAAATTAAAATAAAACATACAAATTTGAAAGAATATGGTCATATAACTTAATTTTATATAATTCTATATTTGAAGAATTATGTCACTTAATAGAATATAGAAATATTGGCTCATTCTTCAAACTCAAGATCTAAACTATTAAAATGTTCCTTATTGTTGTGTTCATAATTTACCACCACTACTTCTGTGATATTTATATTAGTAATAAGGTGCCAATTCTAAGAAAAATTTCCAATACCCTCAAAAATCATTAAAATAAATATCGCAGTGTATGGGTGTTCCTTCTCAGAATTTAGTTTTTATTGCTTTCACTAGCATAATGAAGCCACTTGACCAAGAATAGTTCTTATTTCAAGAGAGTGAATATCTTCAAGAGGAGTGCATGAAGATTACTGAGAAAAGAAGCCTACATAAGCAGCCAGGAGGATCTGTAAAATCAACTCACCGATGATAAATGGCACATTTAAACTGACTCCAAAAGCTGCTACTGCTTTTTGCACAAAGATAACAAACAGCCAAAGGACACAAGTCCCATGGCTGTTCAGAATGCTGCTAACTGGTTAACCTTTCTGGGCTTAAATGTAACTTCAGAACCATTTGATTTGGAAAATAGTGTGAGATATTACGGTTTAAAAAAAAAAAAAACTTTCTGAATACACGAGAGAGGATTTATGGGAGAAATTGGCTTGCAAGTCTCTGGAGCCATCCTATGATAGGCCATCTACAAGCTAGAGATGAGGACGCTGGCAATGCGGCTCAGGCCAAGGCTGAATGGCTTCGGAACCAGGAAATCTCACAATGTAGCTGTCCAGTCCAAGGCCAGAGGCCTGGGAACTAAGGGGATCACTGGAGTAAGTCCTAGAGTCCAAAGAAAGAGGGTCTGCCATTTTGATGTCCGAGGGCAGGAGCAGAAGATTACAGCCCAACCTCAGGAGATGGTGTCATCGTCACTGTCTGGCTCTGCTGTGTCTGTCCCAAGCCCTTTCATATGGTGCCTGCCTACATGGAGGGCAGTGTTCTCCACTCAATCCGCTCAGCCTCACACACTAATCTCCTTTGAAACATCTTCATAAAGATGTCCTGTAACAATACCAAATCTGCAGGCTTGCCTTAATCCAGTCCACTTGATGCTTAGACTCAATCATCGCAGACAGCAAATGCCCAGATTAGAGGTCACAACGAGCTCTGGAGTCCACATGAGAACTCAGTTCCCAGGCAGCTAGCACAGCACCATCCTCAGTTTTCTCAAACTAACCACGTCATACCCTGCCGTATTTTGTAAGACATACTTTCGAGCCTCCCAATGATTTTCTAAACCTAACAGCATTTAGATATGATCACTAGCTTTTGAGTATAGCAATGCTTCTGGACCAAGTTCATCAAATCCAGGTTCACTGGACACTCAGTCCCTGAGATTTCTGGGAAGAAGAAATCTAGAGTCAGGGGACCTTGGAAGGAAGAACGCAAGCGAGGAAGCAGCTCCACCTCAGTAATGGCTATGAATTGCCTCCCTGAGGGCTGATGGATCATCGTTGCCCTGGGTGACCTTGCTAGAGGCTCTGTGCCTAGAAGAGGGCAGTAGAGACCCTCGTCAGGACAGCAGTCACAGTGCAGAGCCAAGGCGAGCGGGAAGTGTGTGCTAAGGGTGAAGTGGGACCGTGGCTTCCTTGGCATGTTGAGATTTAAGCTCTCCTCAGACTGTGTGTCCATTTTAGGTACTTAATTTTTCCCAGTGTCCATCTTTTCATCAATATAAGTGACAAAATCTTCCTCGGTGTCACTATGGGAGGATTAATTGGAGTGATTATTATCCAAATATCTGATGAAATGACAACCCAACACAATTTTGTTTTCTCTCATCCATTCAGTATGAAATTTTAAATAGTGAAGAAGAATAAAAGTTTCCCACGTGAGAACTTCCAGTTCAGTTCTTTTCAGAATGTCTGAGCCAATTATCTAGTAACACAAGCTATAATAATAGTAAATAATGATAGCTAGCACCTATTTAGCACTTACTACACTTGAGAGAAAAAAATTTATTTCATCCTCCCACTGACCCTAAAACTCCAATTAAATTATTATCTTTATTTTATCAGCAATATGAATAGAGTAACACAAAAGACAATGATCTTAGGACTTATAGGCGGCAAATTCAGGATTTGAATACAGAAATTCTATCTCTTTAAGCTTAATTACTGAAGTTCACATTAATAAGTATGTGCAACCAAACTAAACATCTTTTTTTGCTCTCTGAACATGAGTTTCTCTAGTATAACCAGCGAGGTAAAAAGCACATACCCTTCACAAAGCAAAGGAATTCCCCACTATCTAGGACAGTGACTAATTCATTACTGTTACCACTAGTAGCTGGCAAGTAATATATGTTTGGAACTAGCAAAAGAAGTAAGCTTCTTATTTTGTTTTTGGTACTGAGAGTCGAACTCATAATCCCATGCTTTCTGGGCAGGCACTTCCTGCTGATCTACATTGTCACCCCATGAAGGAAACTTTTGATTGTAAAAATGTTCTCTTCTGAATTTGTATCAAAATTGATAGGCTTTGGGGCCAGGGAGATAGCTCAGGGGCACAAGTGACTGCCTGACAAGTGCAGGATCCTGAGTTCAATCCCCAGTTCCTAAAAAAAAAAAAAAAAAAAAAAAATTGATAAGCTTCATGCTTACAAGTGAGTTATTTGTCATGGCATGGTTTATCTCACGTAGTGTGCTCATTTCTATGCTCTCCTCAATTATAGCTGGTGAAAGTCAAAGACAGCTACTTTTCTAATCTCAGAATCAATGATAATAAATAAAGGTAATCGTAAGAGTCTATTTTCCTATCCTTTTTATTGGCACATGAGACTTAATAAGAACGTTTCATGCAACACCCAGAGAATTCTATTATTCCAATGTTGCCTTCTTAATAAAATTAATAGAAAGCTAAAAAAATAAAAGCCAAGGGATTGTTTTAAGACTTCTTTAATTGAACCAGAAAAACAAGTTTTATGAACTTACATCCCACTCTTCTGTACTCTCAAATGCCTTCAACTGTGAAGAGAATAATTTATAATCCTGTTTTTTCATTTCCTAAAATAAAGGGTTTGGACTCTGTTTGCTTATGGATTTTGTTTTAAAGCTAGAATCACAGCTTGGTTATGAAATAGCATTGTGAAAAGTCACAGACACGCTTCTCGGCTGTGCTACAAGTAGCAGGACACCGCTGAGCTCACCTCGAGCAGATTCTACTCCAGTCACATTCTTAATGTGAATGTGAACCTTGTGACAATAACTACGTATTGCCATGCTTACTTTATGCAATATCTGCACCGACTTATTTTCTCTGGCATGGAAGACATCATGGTCTACTATTTCTGAACCTATTGGTTACTTTTTTTAGTTTTTTTTTTTTTTTTTTCAAAAGACAAAACATGTTCAGCCTTCAAACGCATTCAGATGTTGTGACACCTGTTACATTCTGATGTTTTGACGTGAACAATCTGTGGAGATTTTTGCATTGCACAGGGAATAAATCAACTTTCTCAAAAAAGTTACTGTAGTTATTTTAGTTCCCCCCATTGCAAACATCTACCCCCCTTTTATAGTAGTTTTTCTTAATAATCCTACTCAAGCTCTCATGACTGTGTGTGTATGTTGCAACTGGTAATGCTCCAGCTCTAAAAGGGTAATCAATGGCTGGATGGACCCCAAATTAAATCATTTAATAGATTTCTGGCTGGATTTATTTAGGTCACCAGGTTTCCATTCCTGTTGAAAGGCGGCATGATTTTAGATCCCTGTATTGTCCTAACAATGCACGTTTCCACTTGAGTGCTACCCCACAGCATGTCATATCGGGAGACAGTTGAGTTGGGCTTTCTAAAAGTATGGAAAGATGCTTAATATAAAGCTACACTTAAAGACACAGGGAGAACTGTTGATGAGGAAGGCATTGTTTTCTTCCTCCAGGAGAAACCACTCTTAACCTATAGGAACACACATTATATACTTCAGTGGAAGCCTTCCCTACGAAGTAGCTGGGTGTGCCTAGCACAGGTGTTGTGAAAGTGTACAGCCTCTGCTTAATATGTTAGGACCCTAAATGTTGTACAATAGATGCCTACAGGTATATTTGGTATACAGAACTCACCAGAATGGAAATGTGTCAGATAACATTACTAGTCAAGTACATAAGCAAATGCAAACTGAAGGATCATAACCACTTCATAGTTGGCCATTTAGCTTTACATTTTCAAAGGAAATGTCATGCTCAGGAAATGGCAGATTCACTCCTTTAGTTTTCAGACTCTTCTTTGTATGTAATTTGACCTAAAAAAGAAGGGAGTCAATTAAATGGTAACTTTTAACCTCTGGAGTTGACCTCTGGCCTGCCTACTAAGCTATCTCACAAGGAATGTACTGTTAGCTTGTGAAAACCTTCTTTCATAAAGCCTAGAAACATAAAATAGGCATGGATGTATGCCCGGAATGAACCCTGCACAGCTAATAGGCAATCGACAGCCTCCACCCCTGCATCATTGCCCCTCACTAAATGTGCCCGTCGGCACCTGACTTGATCTGTGACCTCTGCCTTGGACCATAAGATAACCAAATGGTTCTCTCTTACATTCCTCAGGAATTAAGACACTTCCATACTCTCAGACATAGTGGGAAGGACAAATCAGATTCAGAATAAACAGTATCTGTCAGAAAGGCAAAGTTCACTCATTCAGTAAATCCGTTGTTCTCAACTAGGAACACTTCACTTCCTCTCAGACCCTCGGATGTCTGAGGATATCTTGAGTTGTCATGACTACCATAGGGATGCACTTTAACTACCGATACTGCTCAACGTGTTACAACACATACAATAGCCCACAACAACAAAAAAAAATCACCCAGGTCAAAATGTCAGTTGCACCCAGGAAGAGAAGCCCTGCAATAATGCCTGCTCACTGGGTGAAATATATTATGCCGGCCCCTGTAGTCATAGGACTAACTTCCTGTAACATTATACATGTTTATGTTTCAACATTTCAAGATCACTGTGTTAACCTCACCACACAGATAACTAACTGCCATCATGTTAAATCTCTTTTTCTAACACAACCCCAACAAGCTGCATATCTTTTGAGTGCCTCTTTATTATGCTATTAAGCCATATTAGTAAACCACATGCATAAAATTATGATAAAACTAAAGGTATGGCAATTGTGTAGTCAAATGTTTATGTTTAACCTGACTTCTCTCTCTGTCTCTCTGTCTCTCTCTCTCTCTATCTCTCATTCTCTCCCATCTCGCTCCCTCTCTCCTCCACACCCTTGATCTTTCTAGAAAAATTAGATATCATTTTGCTACTCCCTTGAGGTTATCAAACTTTGGTTTTAAAGAAAGAAAAGGCATTTTTGTTTAACAACCGTTTGTATGAGTCATACTTCTAACTTTGTCATTTTTTAAACTCTGTTTTAAGCTTCTTAGCCTACTGAATAATCTTGATAAATTATCAATGACCAAGAAAGTCAATATGTATGTTTGCTCTCAAGGGAAAGCATATGTAATCAACTGATTTTAGAGTCAGGCTAGATAAAGATCACTCTCTCAGTGCATGTCCTGTAGGGACATACACTAATAATCCTCCAGTGTATGGCCTCCCTTGGTAATCCATCCCATACTTGACCTCAAATGCCATCTAAATCCCACTGACTTTCAGATGTATACTTTCTGGAAAGACTATTTCTCTTATCTCCAGAAAAAAAAAAAAAAAAAAAAAAATCTACATATTTTCAACTCAACCTTGCTCTGCTGAAGTTTTAACAGCAGTTCAAATCTAACAAATTCCAGTCAGCTTTCTCAGTTTGTACTCTACTCGTCTGTCAAACAGAAAAAAGAAAAATCTTGTCAAGGAAGTTCAGCCAGTTTTTCAGTTGCCTAAATTAAAAACCTAGAAATAGTTCTGAAATGCTCTGTCCTCTCTCTATATATATAGTATCCATCACCACAATTGTCTCTACCCCTTTCTCGTCAGTATTTCACAAATCTCACCACCTCTTATTGTCTCTCCTGAAACTGCCCAAGGCCACCATCATCCTCTCGGGGCTCATCAGTCTCCACCATGGTTTCCCAGTGCTTCTACTGAAAGGCACAGCCCTGCCCTCCTCCCTGGCTTTTCTGTATCCTTCCTTTGCTTTTTATGTTCCATCAACTCAGGCTGGATATTTCTTCTGAAACTGACTGTACTCTTGTCCACCTAGAGATGTTAATCTTGAGCCTGTTTCTACAGGAAATGTTCTTTATCTCTGTTTTCACCTACCAATTCACACTCATGGTTAGGACCTCCACTAAAAGGTTTTCTCTAACTCTGGCCCATCACATATCTCTAATGCCCCAAAGTAATTTGGGGTACTTTTATGGTTAATGTCTAGTTGTCCCCCCAAAGCCTCATGTAGTCATTGGGCGGGGATGTCTAGAGTTTGAGACTTGATCCATGATCCGTGGGATTATAGGTTTTAGCACTGATGGGATTATGGGTCGAAGTACTTCTGGGATTATGGGTGTAGCCTAAGGTGGAGGCTAAGGTGGAGAGCCTGAATGTAATATAAAGAGAGGCAGAGAGACAGACTCGAGCTGGTGCTGCTGCTCTGCTGCCCTGTTTGGTTGGCTGCCTCTGTCACCATTTTGTTGCTGTTCCGTCGCTATGAACTGCATGCTCTCTGCTCTGTTCCATCAGCCTTGGGCCAGCCAAATATGGACTGAAACGTCCACAAACTGTGAGCTAAATAAACCTTTCCTTCCTTCATTTTGAGTATCAGGTATTTGTCCCAGCAACAGGTAAAAAGTAACTAAGACAGGTACTTACATGTGCTGTGGGAACAACTTCCACACTTCTTACAATGATTTTCTTATCTAAGATAAACTACAGCTTGAATGAAGTATATTTTTGTTTCATTAGACTTCAAAGCCAACGTTCTTTTGCTCCAGTTGCATAGAACATGATCCGTATCTGTTACACATGAATATCTACAATTTAGGTAAAACACATTCATATCATAAAGCTAAGAATTTGTTAGCAAATACAAAGATAAGCTTAGGACATCATTCCTCTATCTGTTTCTTCATCTCCCTTTCAAGTTCTCACTATAATTTTCATGTTTTGTAGTCAAATGACACCACTTATTCCCAGGCTTTTTTAACAGCCAATGAATAGTGTTCATAAATCACTACACATAAGTCGCAAGGTGTTCACAAATAACTTCAGAACTGTATTAAAGACGTGTAGAGGTGGGCATGGTGGCACATGCCTGTAATTCCAGAACTCAGGAGGCTGAAGCAGGAGGATTGGTGTGAGTTCAAAACCAGCCTGGGCTACCAAAGTGAGCTCAAGGCCAGCCTGAACTGCATAGCGAGACCCTGTCTCAAAAAGACAAAAAAAAAAAAAAAAAAAAAAAAAAAAAAAAAAAAAGACATGTAGCATGCATTTTGTTCTGACCTCAGTTCAAAGATTTCATTATATCACTTTGGTTCAAGAAAGGTTGGTTATAATATTAGAGGTCTGACTCCTATCTGGTTTCTTCACCTCAGACCCCAAACAGTATTCACTCCATATTTCTTTACTGTTTTTCCAACTGCATAACTGCTCTTCCTAAAGGCTCTTAGCTCCCCCGGTCAGTCCTTTCTTGTCTAGTGTTAATTCTCCATCCTCCCTATCCTAAGCCTTTGCAGCTCCTGCAACTGCACTAGCCTGTCAGCAGGTTCGGACATCCACATAGCCTTCCTCTCTAACACAGTCATCCTTCTTCCTCATATATCTGCCCCTCACCCTCACAAACATCCTCTGAAAATTCTCCATACTAACCCTTGGGTTCAACTAAGAGGATCAGACCCCATACCTAATTTTTCTTCTCATCTGTCACTGTCCCCCTTGTAAACCTCATTCAGTAATTTCCCATTCTCCTCTACTTCACCTATCTCACTGCAGAATGTCTGAAATCCTTTTTACTCATTGCTGGGACAAATACCCGACACTCAGAATGAAGGAAAGAAAGTTTATTTAGCTCACAGTTACTGGAGGTTTCAGTCCATATTCGGCTGGCCCAAGGCTGAGTAGAACAGAGCAGAGAGCATCCAGTTCATGGAGGCGGAACAGCAACAATGGCGACAGAGGCAACCGACCAACCAGGGTAGCAGAGAGCAGCGTGAGTCTGTTTCTCCGTCTCTCTTTATATCACATTCAGGCTCTCTGCCTCAGCCTGTCCACCTTAGACCATACCCATAATCCTAAAAGGACTGAAACCCATAGTCCCATCAGTACTAAAACACATAATCCTAGTGGATCTTGAGTCAAGTCTCAAACTGTAGAAGTCTCCGCCCCATGATTGCATGAGGCTTTGGGGGGACAACTAGACATAAACCATAACACAGAGTTATCACAAATAATAAGTGATGATGGTGCATACAATAGATAGACATAGAAATTAGTGTGACTGCGAGGACTATCATGCAGAGGTAGTGTACGACTGAATTGTTGATGTTGTAGCAATTGTTTACGAATTTATATTTTAGAAATCCAAACATTAAAAAAGGGGGAGAGAGGAGAAAGGAGGGGAGGGGAGTGGAAGAGAAGGGTGCAGAGGGGAACAGCAACCTTGGGGAAGGGAGGAAAGTGAGGAGAGAAGAGAAGAGAAATAACCAAGGAAATAAAATAAATACACCTTGCGATAAGAGCTATAATGGACGTGAATGAGGAAATAAAAGATGAGCAGGGTTAGTTTCGACCAGGATGTTAAAGAAATGTAATGTTTAAGGTGTGGACTAAAGAAGGAGGAGGAAGGGGAGGAGGAGAAGGAGGAGGAGGAGAGAGGAGGAAGAGAAGAGAGGAGGAAGAGGAGGGGAAGAAGAAGAGGGAGCGGAAGAGGAAGAACAAGACAGCTATGCAACAACACCAGTGTGGCAAACAAAGGAGAGCTGGGAAACACTAACAGCTAATTCTCACCGAGCCCCTGGATTTGTTGAGCGCTCATCTATGTGTTTTACATTTAATTCTCAAAGCAACTCATGCTACGGTCAGGCATGGTGGCACACACCTGCAATCCTAGCACTTGGGAGCCTGAGGAAGGAGGATGGGTGTGAGTTTGAGCCCACGCTGAGCTGCACAGAGAGTTCAAAGCCATCCTAGACTACAAGAGTGAGACCTTGTTGAAAAAGAAAAAAAAAAAGGCAGTTCTGCAGAGGATGCTTTCATCTCTGCCATTTTCCATAGTATGAGGAAATAAAGTTAGGCATAGGGAGCATCACTGATTTGTCCAAAACCAACTGAGGAGCAAGTTATACGTCAGAATGTAAAGCCTGTCATAGAGGACAGGCATTGAAGCACCACGCTATTCCCTCACTGGGAAGACGACCATCGGTGGGAGTCAAATTGGTGTGTCTTAAGGAATTTTGAACATTTCAAGATATGACACAGTTTTTGCATGGCTTTAAAGACTGTATGACAAGCTCGAGTTTTTTTTCTAAAGAAGATGCAAAATCATTGAGGGACCTTACATGATGGAATATAGTTTTGTAATTTTTACTTTATAAATCTCATTCAACTCAACATGCTGCTGTGTGGAGGACACGTTCACAGAGTAAAGGGCAGGCAGAAGGGGCCAGTTTGGGTCAATTGTTGTCATCCAAAAGAAAAGTTGGGAGCAACAGTTGGCATTGTTTGTGTAGATTGTTCCACAGGCTCTAGGCTTCAGAAAGCATTTTCCTGGCAGTAACTGTGTGAAGTTGCTTCACAGCAGAGAAACAAAAAACACTAACGAGATGGCAGGCAATACCAATGCGACTGTCTATGTAGTAAAGATTACGTACAGAAAATTATTTTAATTAACTTCTCAATAACCAAAAACTTCGTGTTGCTTCATTTTTTATTAGCATAGTAAATCCAGAGAAAACTGGGACACACACATCAATCAAGTCTGGCTAGGTTATATTAAGGGCCTCAATCATGCAGCCAGGGTTTGTTTCCTCGTGTGTTCCTGGCATTGCCCCGCACGTTAAGATTCAAAGACGCAGAGGTAATCAATAAGCAAAAGCAGTTCATGAGGCACTGAGAGTTAAGAGAGGGGAAAAATCATCCATTATGTGAAATTTCATTTCATATCAGAATCATTATGTAAAATTAGATGCAGCCAAAACGACAAGCTAGGAAACACGTTAAGGCATGCCTTTAATTTCGTATTTGGGCCCATCCCTGCAAACTCTGAAAGCAGTTGTCAATCACCTGACTTAGGGCCATTTCAATGGCTATTTTGAACAATGAGGTAAATTATGCTAACAGTATGCCCACTGTGTTCTAAATAATTATAGTCTACTAGACAGACATATTGCTCTATACATAATTATGGCATTTTAGTACAGGCATTTACTTGATAGCCAAAAATACATGCACACAAATATGTATCTTTGAATACTTCGATTTACTTAAGCTTCTAGAACAAAGAAAGATGAAAGCACATCTAATAAATGGGACATTTTTAATTCTAAGGAAGCTACAGACATTACATATGAAATTTGTATTTTAAGTATTATGTAAATACCTATGATTTTCATAAACTATGGAAGCTTATATACATTTTAAATGTGTTAAGAAATTACATATTTATATTCAATAGATGTCCTAATTAATTTGATTTTCTTAAACAAGTACAGCTTTCCTAAGGCATTAGCTTACCATCATTAAATTCTTCATTAGTGATATATTCTATCACTCATTTAAAAATCATGCACCTCTCCAAGCCGGGCGTGGTGGCTCACACCTGTAATCCCAGCACTCGGGAGGCTGAGGCAGGAGGATTGGTGCGAGTTCGAGACCAGCCTGGGCTACAAAAGTGAGCTCAAAGCCAGCCTGAACTGCACATCGAGACCCTGTCTCAAAAAGGCAAAAAAAAAAAAAAAAAATCATACGCCTCTCCAGAACAACCAAAACCTAGTTTTGGCTGGTCAGGTGGGGGATTAGCAGTGTAGAAGACTGTACATTTCTGAGGTTAAATTTAAGAGGGCAGTGTATTGAAATCTGACACAAAAATTGGAAACAACCCAAATGTCCATCAACAAGAAAACAAATTGTGTTATAACCACACACTGGAATACTAATCAGCAATATAAATTTTAAAATGCGCAGCACTAACATTGGCCCTATTTGTAAAGACTCACGGTTGAAAACCAGGCATAACGGGCACACGAGATAGCTCAGCAGACTAAGCACCTGCTTTGGCAAGCTCAGGGACCCCATGTGTTTGATTCCCAGTCCCCCGTGATGCTGAGCTGGCCCCACCCGCAGGGTGCACTGAGCCGCAACAGAGTCCTGGTGCGGAGGCACATGCCTGTGACCCCAACACTACTGAGGCTGAAAGCAGGAGGATCACCATGAGTCTGAGCTGTGTAGTGAGACCCTGTACCAAATACATAAATGGGGAAAAAAATAAGACAATTTAAAAAGCAAGGGCATTGTGTTAGCTATGTATTATACAATTCCATTCATAAGAAATTCTGAATCAGGTAAAGTTAATCTATGGTACTGAAAATAAGAGGTTACCTGTGTCATTAATGGTTAAGCCACAACTCAAGCAAGTCATGAGGATATTTTCTAGGATTGCAAACATTGTCTTTAATTTTTTAAAATTTTAATCAATATGTCAAGTTGTATCTATTTACGGGTTAACATATATTCTATGTACATTGTGTAATGTTCAAGTTAGGGCACATACACACATCTCAAACAGTTATCACAATTATTACTTACATGTGATGAAAACGTCTGAAGTTCCTTATATTAGCATTTAAAAATACTCATAGTCATCTACAGTCATCCTTCTAGGAAACAAAACTATGGCTTTTCTTTCATCTCAGTATAAGTAGTCACCCCTTAATCAACTATCCCCTGCCTTCTCTCAGGCTAGTCTCCCTAGCTTCTGAGAATCCCTGTGCTACTCTCTACTTTTATGCAATCAACTTTTCCACCTCTGAGTGAGATCTTGCTAGTCTTTCCATACCAAGGTTATGTCATTAACATAATCATACCTTCCTTTATTCAAGTGTATACGATGGTCAGAACATATCAAACTGGAATATTTAAGATCTAAATATTTTAATCGTACAAATGTATGGATTTTTTTCAAGTGATGAAAAGTTACTCGTCTGAAAACGTGAGAATTTCGAGAAGAGATTGCAAAATGCAAAGTAGCCAATGCTTTTTGAGAATCCCTCTTTAGAATTTCTAAGTAATTATGTCTTCTGAAATTCTCTTGTGGAATTTATTATTATTATCTTGCTTAAAATTAAAAAGAATAAAAATTACTGAACATCCTATAAATATCACATCAAGTTTTAGTCTTTCTATTGATGGAGGTGTTTAATATTCTTTTTATAGAGATCACGCACTTTGATGTTTCTTTCAGAGATGCAAAATTTTCCCACTTGAAAAAAGTCCTACATCAACAATTTTGGAAATAGTGAGGCACCTTGTTTCTCCCTTCGGTATCATTCAGTCTTTCCATGGAACGGTTAACTCAATTAAAGCAGTTAACGTGCCACAGTCCAGTTTTTAATGTCACCACACAGCAATTGCCCTCTTTTGCTCTAGGGTGTTGTTTTATTAATCATGTTTACATGGCTCAGACTCAGAGTGACAGGGCCCTCATGATTGACTGAGAATTAATTGATTTTACCAAAAACATCTCAATCCAGCAGGCCACGGAATATTGCAACAAATCCTGACATGTAATGTTTTAAAGCTCAGATGTCCTGTGCTCATTAAAAATTAAATAATAGTAGATAATTCTTATTAAATTACCACCTGATGGGTATGGAGTTAATAAAGGAAAAGGGTGAAGATTATTGATGCTCTCACCAAAAGCATCCTGTCTGAATTGAACCTTCCAGAATAACATTCTTTCTTGTGAACATGACTCTCACATGGGTCTTTCAGGTCACTAAAGCAGAGACCAAAAGAGGTAGAAGGCTATCAGTAAGTAGTGCCCTGATAAAATTGTCAGTTTTATTTCTGTTTCAGTATCTTCAAAGAGTTTGTATATAGGATTTATTTTTCTAAAAAAGATATGCATACAGTGTGGTCCATCCAGGAGGGTTATTATAATTTTTCATCTACAAAGACATTAGCACACCATGAATGCAGATTGACCTTTTGCCCCCTACCAATTTGCTCATCTTCCCACCAGGACAGCAAGTCAATTGCACAAGTCCCCTGATGGGAAGAGCAGACTTTAGCATGTCTGATGGATACTGTTTAAGTTATAGGTTGCAGAGCTCAGGGAAAAAGCTAGAAAATGAAGTCTGAGCTATAGAAAGATAAAAAGAAGGATCACTGTCATACCTCAGTTGACTTTGTAAATAATGCTGGGTTCCCTGGGGGGATTGATTGTTATCACTGAATTTACATTTTTAAAATTTCTGCAATTTCCTTACTTGCAAAGCTTTAACCTGAAACATAAATCCTAGCCAATTATAGCATGTGAAGAAATAGTTGTTAAGAAAACAGTAGATCTCATTACCCTGTACATGGTCCTTTATCTTTATATTATTCTTGTTGCTTTCCCGAACTTTGTCCAATTTAGAAACAACTTTACTTTTCTTTTAGGAAATGACCTACCCTTTGTGATATAGGCATTCGGTATTTCTACATAATAATGCTGATGTATACGAAAGTAAAATGAAATTCATACTATGCATCCAGCGAAAGATAAAATTGTAAACAAAGGTTCTTTTTTATTGTTTATTTCAACTAGTTTAAAAGCCAAAAATACTGAGTGTCCCCTTTATTTCAGATTGCAAACAGAATAACAGTCTCACTTGTTTTGTAGCAAAATTGCAAATTTTTGCAGACTGGGTCAAATAAATGTCACAATGTCCAAAAAATATTTTTTGAACATTAGAATGCTCCAATATACTACAAAAATTAAAAAGAACTTTAAGGGCCAGTCAGCAGATTTCTATGAGTGAATTTTAAAAAGAGGAGAAAATGTATCTGCTTTTCTGATGGAAAAGTGAATCGTAATAGATACCAAGCATGGATCTATTCTGTCCCAAGTATATTGTATGAAAATAAACAGGAAGATATTTCAGTCTACCTCTGAGCAAATCTAAGGCTAATTGGGAAAACAAAGTATGCAGCTTAAAATTTAAAAAACGAGAGAAGGGATTTTACAATGGAAAAAATAACATCATAAATTTGTACCATATATATTTATTAATAAATTATAGATTGAGAAAAGGCAATCTACATTTTTGGTAAAAGGTATCATAGAATTAAAAGAAAGGCAACTTTAATTTATGAGGAGGTTGAATTTCCATTAAAAGAAGGCAAAATAGACCCCAAAGAAGTGTCAAAATTAGCAGACGGAGGAAAGTGTATGGACTGAGAATGTCCTTTGTAGATGCTAAAAGCTTACATGATTATTGATTTATAAAAGATGACAGGGGCCCGGCGGGATGGCTCAGTGGTCTAAAGCGCCTGCTTGGGGAAGCTTGGGCAGCTTCAGGGACCGCGGTTCGATCCCCGGCACCACATGCTGCTCCAGCCCTGCCCTTGGGGTGGGTTGAGCCGGCCATAAAAATGAGTGAATAAACAAAGGTTCTGAAACAAGAAAAAATAAATAAATAAATAAAATAAAAATTTCTTTAAAAAAAATAAATAAAAAATAAAAGATGACAAAGGAGAGGAGTGGAAAAACTGTCACTATACCAAGAAGCTGCTGTACATGTATTGCCTCATGTGCGGCAGGCCACTCATGGCAGAAAAGTCAACCATGTTTAATCTTAAACCGTCATAGAGTTTGAGAAAGCTTTGGTACCTCCTTGGGTAGGAAGGAAAATCTTAGTAGCATTGTTTCATTTATATTCCTCTGTCATCTCTGTCCTTTAAGGAAGATGCTGTGTGTCACGAGGTCAGTTATGAAGCCACTACAACAATCTCTGAAATCACACGAACTCGGGCGTCCTGGTCAGCTCCGCCTTCGCCGAGCACCGAGTGTGTCTCCACATCACGGTGGGCTCTGAGAATAGAAGGGTGACAAGGAGGCTGCCCTTGAGGAGAGGGCGAGGTGCGAAACCTCTATCTCCTGTAACTTGGAAGTTAGAGCGATAGGATATTTGCAGATGTTGCCGTGGAGGTAAGACAAGAGCCACTCAGCTCAGACTAAGAGAGTTGTGCCCACACTTCTTGAAGACTGAGTAAACATTACTAATGGCAGAAGTCTAGAGGTGAAAGATTACAGTGCTGTATAAGTAAGAAAGGCAATATGTTGATCATATTATGGTGCTTGCTACTGAGCTTATCCATGAGATCATATTGTTCTGATTATTATTAGACTTAGAATGATGAGATTTATGTTTTTAAAGGATACTTCAGGCACAGTTAGTACAAGGTGACACTAGAAAAGGGAACCTTGCTGGAATACAGTTTAAGCTTGGTAAGAAAAGAGTGCTATAATCGTGAGGCAATTAAGGTGACTGAAAAATAGGGAAATATTTTGAGAGAGAAAATGAAAAATGTCGATTTGTTTGTAAGATGGTTGGATAGGAGAAGAAGACAATATTTTGCATTATCACTAACATCATACAGTCTGGTGGGTGGTATGCCAGTAACTGCCATTCACAATTCAAGAGGATGATCCAAGGGAGGTAATAATTGTCGATCCAGTGTAGAACATTGTCCAACTAAAGGGCCAAGAAATCTCAAATGGCTAGTTACTGTGAGCTGCATAAATCTGCAAAATGGCAAGCCAGTCAAGATAAATTTGGGAATCATGGGACCCGGCAGGATGGCTCAGTGGTCTAAAGCGCCTGCTTAGGAAAGCTTAGGCGGCTGCAGGAACCGCGGTTCGATCCCCGGCACCACATGCTGCGCCAGCTCTGTCCTCAGGGCAGGCTGAACCTGCCATAAAAATAAATAAACAAACAAACGTTCTGAAACAAGAAAAAGAATTCTAAAAAAAAAAAAAAAAAATTTGGGAATCATTAGCTCGGAGACAAGTTGGATGATACTTTGAAAGTAAGAATATAGCTTAAGACTGAAGGCAAAACCCTGATCACAATAGCTGGAGAGAAGAGAACAGAAACTAGAAGAAGTTAGGCAGGGGACAATAAATCATGTTGGTGTACTGAGATGGCAGTTGAGACAGGGCGGGGCAGGGGCTATCCTCCCAGCACTTGGGAGACTGAAAACAGGAAGTCCCCTATGAGTCTGATTTGTGTAGTGACACCCTGTAGACCCCGTAGACCTTATCCTAATTACATAAATTTAAAAAAAAAAAAAAAAAAAAACTGGCAATGAGTAACAAAATGGAAAGCTAAAGGCAATAAAAGCTCTCAGGAGGTTAGCCAGGAGAAGCCAGTGCTGCCTATGAATAATAGAAAACAGCAACTAGTGTGATTCAGAGATAGTGCTAGAAACCTCGATTAGACTTCTGCATGAGGACTTGAGTCCAGGGAACTGGGATAAATATGCCAGCATGATAGAGAAAGCACCTGAGGTTGGTGAAGTTATGGGTACGAGTTTGCTGCCAATCCCCATTTGCTGGTCTGTCAAGCGAGGTGAGACTACAAAATATCGCATGGTTTGTGACTCAGTCACATTAAAACTCAACTCCATCCCTCTGTTCAAGAACTGTTAGGCTCAGTCAAGGAACTCTTAACAGTTGGGAGACTTCACAAATCAGAAGGAACAAGACAATTTCCATGAAGGACTGTGATTCTCAGAGTTGTTTCTTTTCCTCGCTTTATAATGGTGTCGTTACTTAGACTTCCAGATATTCCATAAAGTGAGACCGTTCACTCAGGCTGACACTTACCCAGACTAAGGAAATGCCTGTGAGGTATGTATTGAGCATAACCATAGTCCCCAAGAGAAGTTTTTAGAAAATCATAAAATGCCCTTTATTATATCTTTAAAAAAATGTAAGATTTCCCTCAACAAGGAGCAAAATTGGAAGACAGATAGTTATACTACCACCTCAGTACCCCTGAAGTATGTGTGCTGGAAACCCCTCAGCACCACAGTGTGCAAGAGCCTAAAGCCAAGGCCAGAGTGAGCCACTGACAGCTTCCATGCTCTTCCCTCCATTTGCACTGTCATCTAAAGCCACGTAGTCACACGTTCTCAGTTTCTGCAAGATTATACAGATAATGATATCATTAAAAAGAGTTACATTGTAGGGGAGCTTGGGAAGCAGGAGGGTGCAGCACCCCTGAAGAGCTGCAGAGAGGCAGTATCATCTGTCATGACAGCACATTTTAAACATACAGGAGAGATACCCCAAAAGCATGACTGACATGGGAAACTTCCGGTGCTTTAATGCATCTCATAAGCCATCTCAACGGTCTCCTTAGGGGAACGGTGGCAAACCGATGGCACATGTGCCACAGCAGGCATGCAGAACCCTCTCTGCCAGAACATGTGCTAAGCTGCCCCAACATCCTGGGCGGAGCTGAACATTCGAGTAACAGCCCGTACAGGGGCCATGCACATGCTCAGAAAGCAAACACGATGTCATGAGGCCCAGTGGATTGGCCACCACTTGTCTGAGATTTTGCATGGCTAGTCAGTATTCAGGTTTAACTGCGGTGTTGGCACTTTGCAACAAACAAGTTTGAGGCTGGAGTGTAGGTACTGGGTCTCTAAAAGCCTTGCCATCCCTGCCTTATGATATAAACCTTTGGCATTAAATCCCAGCTCAATCTAGTCTTTCTTAGCTTTATGGATCTGACAGTTTTATGGGATGTTCAGATTCATGGGAAGGGAAGAAACACTAAATATAAAAAGAAATACCCTCAAATTCACTGTGAAATTCACTATGTGGTGTGATGTTCTTAAAACAAGAGACTAAAACAACTTTCAATGATCTTTACTATTTCTTTCATATCTAGTAGTCAATAAAGCCAAACACTAAAAGTGCTAAGTAAACTTGGCAAACCACTTTAGTCCACAGAGTTCACAGGTACAAGATGTTCGGTCACTTGAAAATGACACTTTACACCTTAGCCCCATCTTTAGACAAGGTCTTGGAGTATCTACGAACTTGAATTACTACTCCATAGCTCTACGAATCGGCCTGCATTTCAGGCAATCTCCCAAGAGATTTAAGAGCACTATGCCCCACTCTTACAAGTCACTTGGGGAGTCATAAATAAACCTCAAGATTTTTTGCTGCCTATGCTCTGCTGGAAGTGTAACTTGACATTTTTGTCCTGATTTCAAATAACTGAGTCTTTAAATATTAGAAGATATGACCTCAAGGAGATGAAATTTGTGAAAATACAACGTTGAACCTGCACACAAAAAAATACTACAACTACTGAAAGACACTGAAATTCATTTTTCTGTTAAAAGTACTCCTTTTAGTTTAATATGTTTTCAAATACAAAGTATAAACACTTTTTTCATTTATTCAGGAATACAGTTTTTTATTTGTCTCTCAGCTCCTCTGTCTCTCTGTGTTTCTCTCACATTCTTACATTTTAAAATGTAAAGTAGAAAAATATCACATTAATTTTACCCTTGGATATTTCTTTTCCAATATCATAGTAGAGAAACTTACTAGAAATAAAATGACACCTAGGGACCCAATGCAAAGAGGTCCACACACTAAAATTTCCTGTACTTCTTACTAGTTCTTCTCCAGTTCTTACAGCTCCTATGGGTTGGAAATCAAAAGGTACCTTATTGAGTTCTTGTTTATGGGTCTCAAATAAGACTCAAATGGGAAAATTCTACTTCTATGTTCTTCATCCAGTGAATATGGGGAGCCTTCAGTCTTTCTCAGGTTGTTAACCACACCTGAAAAATACCTTAGTCGTGTCTAAAAAATACTTTTATACCAACATCTTAACTGATGTTTGCCTAAAACCTAAATTTCAT